>JAPDVR010000014.1:44443623-44493623 GCA_026230005.1 Gila orcuttii | reverse complement strand
TATAAAATAAAACACACACCCAAGTACTTTTTCAGCTGTTACTGCATTATTGCATTTAGTTAATGTCAGTTTTGCATTTGGAGAGGCAGGGTGACATCGAAATACTAGATAAGTTTTAGGGTTTTTTTGGAGGGAAAAGTTTAGTGTTCATGTTCGCATGGGTAGTAGCACTGGCTTTAGCGGCTCATCTGATGATGGACGTCTCATGATATTTATTTTAGCACAACTGGCCTGTATTAGGCTATTGATCCGTGATCTTGCTTATAAATTCTGATTCAGCCATTAGCCTACCTTCGTGATCACGCAAAGAGGCCTGCAGTCCGTTCAGAACTCCAACCAACATAAAATATAAATAATTACGCTGTGCATGTACAAATGAATGATTTAGGAGGGAAATGGACTGCTCCCATAACGTAGAAAGCAACGACTATATTTGCAGCAATGTTCTTTAAATATTAACTTCATAAAATGAAACCGGAGAGATAGTTAATGAGTGAATTAACTATGTTCCTAAATACGATCCATAACTGTTAACGGGATTCATTTCAGTAATGTACCTAATGTGGCTAATGTACCCCTTCATCATAGACTAAACCATTCATCAGAAAACACACACAAATACATGTATACGATGTACTGTGTACAGTAGACATGTATATATATTTCAATCACACATAACTAACCTTAACCCATACACATAATATATTAATTGTGTATGTATATGTATGTATATATATATATATATATATATATATATTAGGGCTGTCAAAAGATTAATCGCGATTAATCGCATCCAAAATAAAAGTTTGTGTTTACATAATATATGTGTGTGCACTGTGTATAATTATTTTGTATATACTGTATACACACACATGCATGTATATATTTAATAAATATTTGCATGTATATACTGTTTATATTTATATATAATTGATATTATATATGAATATAAATATTTTATATATAAATAAAAAAAAATCTTAAATGTATACATGCATGTGTGTGTATTTATATATACAAAATAATTATACACGGTGCACACACATATATTATGTAAACACAAACTTTTATTTTGGATGCGATTAATCTTTTGACAGCCCTAATATATATATATATATGAATGCATGTGTATTTATGTGTATATATGAATGCATGTGTATTTATGTGTATATATGAATGCATGTGTACACAAACACACATTTTGACATATATACACACATAACCCTAACCCATTTAAATAAATGAATTGTGTGTGTGTATATGTATATATATATATATATATATATATATATATATATATATATATATATATATATATCAGAGTTTCCGCTAGAAAAAAATTGTGCCGGTCAAAGTGACCGGCAGAGGTTTCGTTTTACGGACATTTTTATGATATGCCGGTCAAATATCGCCTCTTAATTAGTCAAGTTTAGGAAAACTGGAGGCAGTCTATGTAACTTAAAAAATGACATAATCAGGCCGTATAGAATGCAACATGTTATTATTAGCTTAACTTTCAAATAGACGGAAAAAAAAAACATGAACGTCCGATTGGTGTCAATCAACGCCAATTGTTTTGTTTTTTAATGCGGTTTCACACACATTCACTTTTTGAAACATTGAAGCACGGATGTACCTAATACAAATAAATAAAATCAGATCATTCATTTAGTTCGTTATTAAATACGAGATCTAGCGCTAAAATCTGTTGATTTTGAAATCAAGCTGAGCGCTCGTGTCCACTGCTATCAGTTGCATGGACGACGCGCTGCGCGAGTTGCGCAATCTTCACTCGGACGCGCTTTCAATCTATCGCCGTTGCGGAGACTCTGTTCATTCCGGTGAAATCACAGAATAAAATGCAAGTCCCTGCTTGATATAGACTAACCACTGATGAACATAGGCTATTCATTTTTGATGAGAGAAAAAAAAACTGTACCAGTGCGCGGATTAGAACCACTAGGCTATAATGAGATGTTCCTGATTCACCATCGCCTGGCCTCTGAAAAAAGCTTTTAAGGCTAGTCTGCCTGGGCCTGGACATATTTGAAACGTCTCACTCAATCGTTCGTTGTTTAGGTCTATATTACAGCCGTTTTAGGCGTGCGCTTTATTTGAAATGCAGCATGCGATGTTGTTTCATATAACTTTCAAACGGTAGAGCCTGTTCCTTTATAACATAGCCAAAGATCGGTGTATTTTTGCCTTATACATTTTAGGCTTATTCTCAAATTCAGATTGTGTTAGGGGGGCGGGATTATTAGGCAATTTTAATCGGACAATTTGACCGGAGAGATTTAATTTTGTCGGACATCTCATTTTTTTACCGGCCAATGTCCGGTAATTACCGGACAACGGAAACCCTGATATATATATATATTAAAATATATTATTATTAATAATATTATATATTATATACATCAGGTTACTTAGCTAACGTTAATGTCACGTAAGCTATAGCTGCAATTAACCTATTATCTTCCAATAAACATTAACTAAAACTGGCTACATAAAATATAACTACTGACTAGATTCACGAGAGGTCGGCTAATGTCAAGTCAAATATATTTATATAGCGCTTTTCACAATACAGATTGTATCAAAGCTGCTTCACAGTATCAATTAAAACAACTTAATGTTTGTTTATTACTCGAAAAAAGACATCCAAGTTTGGTAGAGCTGATCAATGGTATGATTGGTTAATTAATTTGAATATCCCCAACTGAGCAAGCCAAAGGCAACAGTGGCAAGGAACCGAAAAACTCCATCCAGTGACCTAATGGTGTCCTAACACCCCATCAGATGACCCAATGGAGAAAAAAAACCTTGGGAGAACCCAGGCTCAGTCGGGGCCAGTTCTCCTCTGGCGTTTATGAACTAGAGGCCGAATTTACAGTAACTGTAAGATAAAAAATTTATATGAATGCCTGGCTAAATAGATGCGTCTTCAGTCTAGTTTTAAACTGGGAGAGCGAGTCTGAGCAACGAACAATATCAGGAAGGCTATTCCAGAGCTTCGGAGCTAAATGTGAAAATGCTCTGCCTCCTTTGGTGGATCTGGATATCCTAGGAATGACCAGAAGCCTCGAATTTAGTGATCTTAAAGAGCGCGATGGATTGTAAGGCGATAGAAGATCCGTTAAATAGACTGGAGCTAAACCATTTAGAGCTTTATAAGTCAAAAGCAATACCTTGTATTTAATACGGAACTTTATAGGTAACCAATGAAGTGATGATAAAATCGGTGTTATATGATCATATTTTCTTGATCTAGTAAGAACTCTAGCGGCTGCATTTTGGACTAACTTGTTTATTGAAGATGTAGGACAACCAGCTAATAAAGCATTACAGTAATCTAGTCTCGAGGTCATGAATGCATGAACTAACTTTTCTGCATCAGAGACTGATAGCATATTACGTAGCTTAGCGATGTTTCTAAGGTGGAAAAAGGCAGTTTTTGTAATATATGAAATATTCTTTTCAAAAGACAGGTTGCAGTCTAATGTAACACCCAGGTCTTTTACTGTAGCGGATAAAGTAACAGGGCATCCTACTATGTTAAAGTCGTGCTGTGAAAGGTTTTGTGGACGGTTTTTAGAACCGATAAGTATTACCTCTGTCTTGTCTGGATTTAATAAAAGAAAATTACGCGTCATCCAATCTTTTATATCTTTAACACAATCTGTCAATTTGGATAATTTAGCGTATTCATCTGGCCGTGATGAAATATATATTTGAGTGTCATCAGCATAACAATGGAAACTAATTCCATGTTTCCTTAGAATATTACCAAGTGGCAGCATATATATTGAGAATAATAAAGGGCCTAACACAGATCCCTGCGGCACTCCATAGTTTGCAGAAGTTATAATCGATTTTTCTCCATTTAAGTAGACGAAATGGTAGCGGTCAGATAAGTATGACCTGAACCAGCTTAATGCTTGTCCTTGAACACCAGTGTAATTTTGTAGTCGATCTAAGAGTATTGTGTGATCTATAGTATCGAACGCAGCACTAAGATCAAGTAAAACTAGTATTGAGATACAGCCTTGGTCCGAAGCTAAAAGTAAATCATTTGTGATTCTAACAAGCGCAGTTTCAGTGCTATGATGTGGCCTGAATCCAGACTGAAACTTTTCATAGATGTCGTTTTCTTGCAAGAAAGAGCCGAGTTGAGCGGACACAACTTTTTCTAATATTTTTGACATAAATGGAAGATTTGAAATGGGTCTGTAATTTGCTAGGTTATTTGGATCTAATTGTGGTTTCTTAATAAGAGGTTTTATAACTGCCAGCTTGAACGTTCTTGGAACATGACCTAAAGATAAAGATGAGTTAATAATATTGAGAAGAGGCTCTTCCACTATAGGTAACACTTCTTTCAGTAGTTCAGTTGGTATAGGATCTAATAAACATGTTGTTGTTTTAGATGAAGTGATAAGTTTATTTAACTCTTTTTGTTCTATGGTTGTAAAGCATTGTAATTGTTCTTGCGGGGTGATAATTGTGGCCGAATTATAAGGCGCGAGCAAAGATCGAACGTTTACGACTCTGATTCTGATGCTTTCAATTTTCTCGGTGAAGAAGTTCATGAAATCATTACTACTAAACTGTAACGAGGTATTTTGTTCAGACGACGACTGTTTATTTGTTAGTCTAGCCACGGTATTAAATAAAAACCTTGGATTATTTCGGTTGTTTTCTATTAATTTGCTGAGGTGCTCAGCCCTGGCCGTTTTAAGTGCCTTTTTATAAAGTGACATACTGTCTTTCCACGCGATTCTAAAGACCTCTAAATTAGTTTTTTTCCAGTTCCGCTCTAAATTACGGGTTTCTCTCTTTAAAACATACGTAGTATTATTGTACCATGGTGCCTTGGACCTTTTTTAATCTAATGGGTGCAACAATATCCAATGTTCTAGAGAGAATGGTGCTCATAGTGCTAGTTAGTTCGTCTAATTCATCTGTTTGTTTGGGTTCAGGCAGCAGCTGATGTGTGTAAAAGTAAAAAAAATACTTTCTCTCTATGGCTCTGCTTTTCGTGATAACGCAGTAATGTAACTCATTACATATAAAATTTATGTAATTTGATTAGTTACTGATGTCAATAAAATTAAGTTACGTCAGTTAATGAGCATGCGCTTTAATGAATTACCGGAGAATGCGCTTCATGAGGCACACACACACACACACACACACACACACACACACACATGCAAGGTCTCTCGCTCTCACCTTCTCCGCCGTCCGAGCACTCGGAGAAATACAACAAAAACAGGCAATATGGTGTCTAAAATGTAAGTCACTTAATATTAACTTCTTTTTATTAAATTTGTATAAAATCAATATCACATTTGTTATCATGCTGATATTTGAAGAAAACTGCACTCTTGTGATATTTATTACTTAAATATGATATAAATAAAGACTAAATCATGCAGTAAAAGCGTGCACTCTGAATGCACACCCGCATTAGTCTAATCTACAAGACTACATCACGTAGAGTGTGTGTGTGTGTGTGAGGGATAGGCTATACTCGATAATGTCAAATCGCACATCGTTAAAACAACAATTACGATATTACCGCAGACGATATATATATCCCACACCCCTAGTGAGAGTGTGTGTGTTTGGGTTCACATGAGCAGCAGAAATACTCTCACTGGTGTGTCACGTCTGGCTGTGATGGGAAATACTCAAGCGTACAGTCAGTTATCCTTCATCTGTTCAAACATGATGAGCTGCTCGTGTGGAAACAGGAAGAGGAATCCTCTCTGCTCTCGTCGTGTGTGTGTGTGTGTGTGTGTAATCCGGGTGTTTCTCGTCCAGTACAGCATTGCAGTATTTCAGGACTCCAGACTGCGAGTAAATGCTGTTCTTCCTCAGAGTTTCTGTCTCGTTTTCCAGCACAAATATCCAAACATTCTCAAACAAGACACATTTACTGGAAAAGCAGAATTACTGACACATTAAATGTTTTTTTTATGAAAATGAATTGAGTGTTTGCTTAAAGGGATAGTTCACTTTAAAATGAAGATTAGCCCATGATTTACTCTCTCTCAATCCTCGGTGTTTATGACCACCTTCTGTCAGACGAACACAGATTATATTAAACATGTCCGGGCTCTTCCAAGTTTTATAATGCCAGTGGATTACAACCAACGGATTGAAGCTCAAAAAATTGCATCGTCTATAGCCGTCATTATGTTGTGTGTCAAGTGTTACTCTTTTGGCGTAAATCGATGTGACACGTCACGTGACTGTGTGTGTTGTGTTGTGTGCGTGTGTGTGTGTGTGTGTAGGTTATGCAGTGTTGAGTCCGTTCAGACAGCAGGGGAAGAACTGCGATCTGTTGGTTCTGACGGATCCAAACGCGACTCAGAGCTGGAACAGAAAACCAGTGTCACTGCATACAGCTGTCAGATGTGCAGCGGAGAGAGAGAACTGCAGGTACACACTCACTCTCACACACACACACACACACACACACACACACACACTGACACACACTCTCACTCACACACTCTAACTCACACACACACACAATAATTCTTACCATGACTGTATACACACAGTCAGTATATGTAAAGCTATTGTCATGTTCAGTGCTTATAGCAGTGGGTGCAGCTCTTGCTCATCTAGATTCTCTGATTGGTGGAGATTTTCTGTGGAATCATGGGTAATGTAGTTTTCCGCCAGGATTTCCGCTGTAATATGAAAGGTTCTCTTGAATGAATCTTGTGATGATGTGTGTTTCAGGCTGTCGCTCGTCGACTCGTGTCTGGATCTGGTGAAGCGATGCTCGTCTCTCTACAAGGACCTGCCGTCATACACACACATCTTCCAGCCAATCAGAACGCTCCTTCTGAACCATCTTCCCATCTCGCTCTACCCTTCCTGCACACAGGTTCATGCTCGCCGTGACATCACACAGGCTTTCGCACCGCAGGAACCTTTCATAGTTCCTAGAACTATTGGCGGACGTTCACGGAGTTTGGCTAGAACTAGAACTAGAAACGAGTTTAGTCGTTTGAGTTGAGTTTTAAACTGAGTCGGTCTACACCAGCGCTATAGGAACTATCCGTGACGGTAGTGTTCGCTGATTAACTCCGGCGTTCTCAGCGCCGTCAAAGTAAGTCACAACAACGAGCGTGTCTTACGTCACTGCAGAGTTCCTGCTAGCGCTGCGAACACAACAGGAAAACGTTCCTGAGGAACCATTAGTTCCCGGAGAACCGTCCTGGAGGCTCGTTCCTAGAACTATCCGGTGCGAAAGCCTCTCAAGTTCACATCAAACTGGTCATTCTTATTAATTCTGGGTGTTTATATCTCCTGCAGGATCTTCACAGAGAGATATTAGATGCCATTCCTGAAAAGCCTTCCCAGCATGCACCTCTGGTGTTCAAGAAGAAGAAGCCCATCCCACTGAAACTCTTCACACCTAAAATTGTGGAAATGTGAGTCAAACAGTTTCCCTCGGACAGATTCGCCTCGTTTGAATGTCGTGCACCAACCTTCGTTACTTATTAACTAAATTAATAACTTTTTTACAACAGAAATGAAACATCACTGAACTTACTGAAGCTGGACTGTGATGATATTTTCTTCTGGAAACAAACATTATTTTCCTGTTATCTCTGTAAAGCTGCTGTGAAACACTGTATAAATAAAGCTCGACTCTTCTTTCTCCTCCAGTCTGGATTACGGTAAAAAGCGAGGGAACACTAAAGAAGAGAAGGAGCGAGAGCGACTCAAGCACAAACACAAGCGTGAGTTTAAGGGAGCGCTGAGGGAGATCCGCAAGGACACGCGATTCCTGGCTCGGGAGAAACTCAATGACATCATGAGCAGGTGAGTGATGTGTCATGTGTCGTGTCGTGTGATGTGGCGTGTGTCGTGTCGTGTGATGTGTCGTATGATGTGGCGTGTGTCGTGTCGTGTGATGTGTCGTGTGATGTGGCGTGTGTCGTGTCGTGTGATGTGGCGTGTGTCGTGTCGTGTGATGTGGCGTGTGGCGTGTGTCGTGTGATGTGTCGTGTGTCGTGTCGTGTGATGTGTCGTGTGATGTGTCGTGTGATGTGTCGTGTGATGTGTCGTGTGATGTGTCGTGTGATGTGTCGTGTGATGTGTCGTGTGTCGTGTCGTGTGATGTGTCGTGTGATGTGTCGTGTGATGTGTCGTGTGATGTGTCGTGTGATGTGTCGTCTGATGTGTCGTGTGATGTGTCGTGTGTCGTGTGATGTGTCGTGTGATGTGTCGTGTGATGTGTCGTGTGATGTGTCGTGTGATGTCGTGTGATGTGTCGTGTGATGTGTCGTGTGATGTGTCGTGTGATGTGTCGTGTGATGTGGCGTGTGTCATGTGATGTGTCGTGTGATGTGTCGTGTGATGTGTCGTGTGATGTGGCGTGTGTCATGTGATGTGTCGTGTGATGTGTCGTGTGATGTGGCGTGTGTCATGTGATGTGTCGTGTGATGTGTCGTCTGATGTGTCGTGTGATGTGTCGTGTGTCGTGTGATGTGTCGTGTGATGTGGCGTGTGTCATGTGATGTGTCGTGTGATGTGTCGTCTGATGTGTCGTGTGATGTGTCGTGTGTCGTGTGATGTGTCGTGTGATGTGGCGTGTGTCATGTGATGTGTCGTGTGATGTGTCGTCTGATGTGTCGTGTGATGTGTCGTGTGTCGTGTGATGTGTCGTGTGATGTGTCGTGTGTCGTGTCGTGTGATGTGTCGTGTGATGTGTCGTGTGATGTGTCGTGTGATGTGTCGTGTGATGTGTCGTCTGATGTGTCGTGTGATGTGTCGTGTGATGTGTCGTGTGATGTGTCGTGTGATGTCGTGTGATGTGTCGTGTGATGTGTCGTGTGATGTGTCGTGTGATGTGTCGTGTGATGTGGCGTGTGTCGTGTGATGTGTCGTGTGATGTGTCGTGTGATGTGTCGTGTGATGTGGCGTGTGTCATGTGATGTGTCGTGTGATGTGTCGTGTGATGTGGCGTGTGTCATGTGATGTGTCGTGTGATGTGTCGTCTGATGTGTCGTGTGATGTGTCGTGTGTCGTGTGATGTGTCGTGTGATGTGGCGTGTGTCATGTGATGTGTCGTGTGATGTGTCGTCTGATGTGTCGTGTGATGTGTCGTGTGTCGTGTGATGTGTCGTGTGATGTGGCGTGTGTCATGTGATGTGTCGTGTGATGTGTCGTCTGATGTGTCGTGTGATGTGTCGTGTGTCGTGTGATGTGTCGTGTGATGTGTCGTGTGATGTCGTGTGATGTGTCGTGTGATGTGTCGTGTGATGTGTCGTGTGATGTGTCGTGTGATGTGTCGTGTGATGTGGCGTGTGTCATGTGATGTGTCGTGTGATGTGTCGTGTGATGTGTCGTGTGATGTGTCGTGTGATGTGTCGTGTGATGTGTCGTGTGATGTGTCGTGTGTCGTGTGTCGTGTCGTGTGTCGCGATGTGTCGTGTGATGTGTCGTCTGATGTGTCGTGTGATGTGTCGTGTGATGTGTCGTGTGATGTGTCGTGTGATGTGTCGTGTGTCGTGTGATGTGTCGTGTGATGTGTCGTGTGATGTGTCGTGTGATGTGACGTGTGATGTGTCGTGTGATGTGTCGTGTGATGTGTCGTGTGATGTGTCGTGTGTCGTGTGATGTGTCGTATGATGTGGCGTGTGTCAT
Organism: Gila orcuttii; assembly: GCA_026230005.1. Classification (NCBI taxonomy): domain Eukaryota; kingdom Metazoa; phylum Chordata; class Actinopteri; order Cypriniformes; family Leuciscidae; genus Gila; species Gila orcuttii. The sequence goes on along the minus strand of JAPDVR010000014.1, from coordinate 44,483,945 downwards.
GTGATGTGTCGTGTGATGTGTCGTGTGATGTGTCGTGTGATGTGTCGTGTGATGTGTCGTGTGTCGTGTGATGTGTCGTGTGATGTGTCGTGTGATGTGTCGTGTGATGTGTCGTGTGTCGTGTGATGTGTCGTGTGTCGTGTGATGTGTCGTGTGATGTGTCGTGTGTCGTGTGATGTGTCGTGTGATGATGTGATGTGTCGTGTGATGTGTCGTGTGATGTGTCGTGTGATGTGTCGTGTGATGTGTCGTGTGATGTGTCGTGTCGTGTGATGTGTCGTGTGATGTGTCGTGTGATGTGTCGTGTGATGTGTCGTGTGATGTGTCGTGTGATGTAGGGGTGGGAATCTCTAGGCACCTCACGATTCGATTACGATTCAGAGGGCTGCGATTCGATGCTAAAGCGATTATCGATTATCTGAATCTTTTTGTGTGTGTGTGTGTGAATATAAATACTTTGCTTTAAAAGTACAAAGTAGTGACCAATAAAGAATTAACGTACAATATATTTTAACATTGCAAAGAACCAACAGGAAAATAAATGTGTGCCTGAACTAGCAGCATACTTGTAGTAAATTAATAATATAACAACGACCAGTGTTCTGACGATTCATGCTACCCATCGAGATGTGCTACTTACTGGTTATGCGTATGTGCAGACTCATTTTCCTTCTGCTTACCACGCCCATAAATCTATGCATCCTTGCTGTGGAGACTTGTAGGAAACTTTGACAGGTCAAAGATGAATATTTGATGATAATTTTTACTTTTCACACCATTTTAAAAATGAAAACAGTACAGTATACTGTACACTTAAAGGGATACTCCACCAGTTTTTCTTATTAAACTATGTTATTCCCTTAACTAAGACGAGTTGATACATACCTCTCTCGTCTCAGTGCGTGCACTATATCGCTCTGTATTGCCGCAAAACTATGTTAGCTCTTAGCTTAGCCCATGCATTAAATATGGGCCAAGCAGAGAAGCGACCAAACACTTCCACGTTTTCCCTATGTAAACACAGTTACTAGAGTAGTGTAACTTGACCTGGGCTGGTGACACAAAATAAACCGTTGCGCTTTTCTAAGCGTTTAAAATTGATGACTATATTGTATGGCGGAATACCATAACAAGTGCTTTTGAGCACTTCGACTTGGCGCAATAATATCTTCACTCGTGAAAAGTCCTCTTACCGGCTCCCGCTTCCTCTCCCTCTGACATTTCCGTCAATACAACCAACGTGACTTTTACTACCTGTGCTATTAGCAAACTGCAGATCATTTGCAATGGCGGACTTTGTAGATGATTATGACTTCTTTGTAGCAGACCCAGAGCCATATCTGTTTGAACCCGAGTACACGGAGGAGGAATTAGCTCTTATGGACCGTGAGAGGCAAGAAAGATATGATCCAGAACAGACCGGAGCTGGCGAAAGACCGGTGCATGTCACGTTGGTTGTATTGACTGAAATGTCAGAGGGAGGGGGAGAGGAAGCGGGAGCCGGTAAGAGGACTTTTCACGAGTGAAGATATTATTGCGCCAAGTCGAAGTGCTCAAAAGCACTTGTTATGGTATTCCGCCATACAATATAGTCATCAATTTTAAACGCTTAGAAAAGCGCAACGGTTTATTTTGTGTCACCAGCCCAGGTCAAGTTACACTACTCTAGTAACTGTGTTTACATAGGGAAAACGTGGAAGTTTTTGGTCGCTTCTCTGCTTGGCCCATATTTAATACATGGGCTAAGCTAAGTGCTAACATAGTTTTGCGGCAATACAGAGCGATTTAGTGCACGCACTGAGACGAGAGAGGTATGTATCAACTCGTCTTAGTTAAGGGAATAACATAGTTTAATAAGAAAAACTGGTGGAGTATCCCTTTAACTTCAAATTTTATTATAATTGTATTTCATATAATAATGTCATTTTTACTTGTTATATCAAATGTGATAATTGCTAGTTCATTTAAAATATCAAAATATGCTCCTCATACACTTACCCTAATTTAAATGAAATAACGATGTCATAATATTGTGAGATTTACACCATTATGGAAACAATAGAGAATGAATCAACATTCTCTGTGATCGATTCGCGCTTGGGTAACGTTAGCATTTTTCGACAAGGCAGCACAAAACCGAGTGTTTTTCCTCCTCTGGGTGGAAACGTGTCATATGGCTTCACATATTTGTCGTGTTAACGAAATATTTTAGTTTTATTCTACAAAGCTTACAACTAGTATGGCTCTTGTCCACCTCCTTTCCCCCTTCAACTTCACAGAAGCCAAAATATTTCCACACGGCAGCTTTTAACGAGGAGGGTGTTTGGATTTCGCGCTCAGCCTTCGCGTCTCTGTTATGTGCACATGCCACAGACGGTCCGGGCACTGCACTTCCGCGCTTCAGAGTTCCGTCTTTTGCGTTCCGTCAATATTACGTTATTATAAATATATATCTAAAAAAAAAAACAATTTTTTTTTGAAAATCGATTTTTGACATTTGTGAATCGATTCAGAATCGTCCACGTCCGCATCACGATGCATCTAAGAATCGATTTTTTCCCCCACCCCTAGTGTGATGTGTCGTGTGATGTGTCGTGTGTCGTGTGATGTGGCGTGTGTCGTGTGATGTGTCGTGTGATGTGTCGTGTGATGTGTCGTGTGATGTGTCGTGTGATGTGTCGTGTGATGTGTCGTGAGATGTGTCGCGATGTGTCGTGTGATGTGGCGTGTGATATGTCGTGTGATGTGTCGTGTGTCATGTGATGTGTCGTGTGATGTGTCGTGTGATGTGGCGTGTGATGTGGCGTGTGATATGTCGTGTGATGTGTCGTGTGTCGTGTGATGTGTCGTGTGATGTGTCGTGTGATGTGTCGTGTGATGTGTCGCGATGTGTCGTGTGATGTGTCGTGAGATGTGTCGTGAGATGTGTCGTGAGATGTGTCGCGATGTGTCGTGTGATGTGTCGTGTGATGTGTCGTGTGATGTGTCGTGTGATGTGTCGTGTGATGTGTCGTGTGTCGTGTGATGTGGCGTGTGTCGTGTGATGTGTCGTGTGATGTGTCGTGTGATGTGTCGTGTGATGTGTCGTGTGATGTGTCGTGTGATGTGTCGTGTGATGTGTCGTGTGATGTGTCGTGTGATGTGTCGTGAGATGTGTCGCGATGTGTCGTGTGATGTGGTGTGTGATGTGTCGTGTGTCATGTGATGTCGTGTGATGTGTCGTGTGATGTGTCGTGTGATGTGGCGTGTGATATGTCGTGTGTCGTGTCGTGTGTCGTGTAATGTGTCGTGTGATGTGTCGTGTGTCGTGTGATGTGTCGTGTGATGTGTCGTGAGATGTGTCGCGATGTGTCGTGTGATGTGTCGTGTGATGTGTCGTGTGTCGTGTGATGTGTCGTGAGATGTGTCGCGATGTGTCGTGTGATGTGTCGTGTGTCGTGTGATGTGTCATGTGATGTGGCGTGTGATGTGTCGTGTGATGTGTCGTGTGTCATGTGATGTGTCGTGTGATGTGTCGTGAGATGTGTCGCGATGTGTCGTGTGATGTGTCGTGTGTCGTGTGATGTGGCGTGTGTCGTGTGATGTGTCGTGTGATGTGTCATGTGATGTGGCGTGTGATGTGTCGTGTGATGTGTCGTGTGATGTGTCGTGTGATGTGTCGTGTGATGTGTCGTGTGATGTGGCGTGTGATGTGTCGTGTGTCATGTGATGTGTCGTGTGATGTGTCGTGAGATGTGTCGCGATGTGTCGTGTGATGTGTCGTGTGTCGTGTGATGTGGCGTGTGTCGTGTGATGTGTCGTGTGATGTGTCGTGTGATGTGTCGTGTGATGTGTCGTGTGATGTGTCATGTGATGTGGCGTGTGATGTGTCGTGTGATGTGTCGTGTGATGTGGCGTGTGATGTGGCGTGTGATGTGTCATGTGATGTGGCGTGTGATGTGGCGTGTGATGTGTCGTGTGATGTGTCGTGTGATGTGTCGTGTGATGTGGCGTGTGATGTGTCGTGTGATGTGGCGTGTCATGTGATGTGGCGTGTGATGCGTTTAATTATTCCCATGAAATTGTAATTGCAATTATCACTATTTACATTGAATGATGTCTTGAATAGCTTTATGCCATTGTTTGAAGCGACTGCATGTCGTATTGTAATATTAAAATAAACAAGCTGAAAACACTCTTCCTGAAAAACTATAGCATTAAGCCTCAAAAGGCAAATATTAAAAAAAAAAATTGCGCCTTTGAACGATTGCATAATTGTGGCATCCGTAATTCTAATCACGATTAGAAATTTGATTAATTGTGCAGCCCTATGTGATTTGATGTCTGTCTCACGTGATGTCATGTGGTGTGTCATGTGATGTGTCGTGTCATGTGATGTGATTGTGACTGTACTCTATCTGCCAGTCTCTGATGGTGTTGTGTTTGTGCGTCAGGGATTCGGAGAGGAAGAGGAAGGTGAAGGAGCTCTTCGGCAGTCTGGCCAATCAGGAGGGAGAATGGAAGGCCCTCAAGAGGAAGAAGATGAAGTGATGCTTTTAACACCATCCTTTCTGTCATGAACTGCTTGAATACGCTGATAAACTATTCTGATAAACTATGATAAATGTACATTTATTCTCAAGAGGAGCTTTTGTATGTGACATGAGAAATAAAAGGAAACTGCAGTGAGACTCTTTCTTTATGTGGGATAATAATCCAGTTTGGATATTTTTGACCTTTTAACTGTCAGATTCCTGGTTTATTGGCTCTTTTCCCTGTGACATATTTTAATAATCATTCAAAAGCTCAAATACTCTTAGAGTGGAGTTGAGTTTCCTAGCTGGAAGTTGGAGTTTCCTAGCTGGAAGTTGGAGTTTCCAAGATGAAAATTCCTAGTTGGAGTTTCCAAGTTGAAAATTCCTAGTTGGAGTTTCCAAGTTGAAAATTCCTAGTTGGAGTTTCCAAGTTGAAAATTCCTAGTTGGAGTTTCCAAGTTGAAAATTCCTAGTTGGAGTTTCCAAGTTGAAAATTCCTAGTTGGAGTTTCCAAGTTGAAAATTCCTAGTTGGAGTTTCCAAGTTGAAAATTCCTAGTTGGAGTTTCCAAGTTGAAAATTCCTAGTTGGAGTTTCCAAGTTGAAAATTCCTAGTTGAAGCCTCTACAGTTGTATTTACTACTGGGAAACAGATAATTTTGATGAAAAATAGCCTGTATTTGACCAAAATTACAGAATCGTCAGCAAGCTGTTTTCAAGTTGAGGCGGAATAGAACCTGTGCAGTGAGACTCTTTATGTGGGATAATCCAGTTTGGATATATTTGACCTTTTAACTGTCAGATTCCTGGTTTATTGGCTCTTTTCCCTATGACATATTTTAATAATCATCATTCAAAAGCTTAAACGCTCAAAATTCTTCCTGTGAAAATGGATACATTTTTTGTGATAACTTCAAATTTGTAACAATTTAGACACATTTTTTTCCCCTTGAAATTCCTAGTTGGAGTTTCCTAGTCGGAAATTCCTTGTTGGCCTCTCAAGTCGTAATTATTACTGGCAAACTGAGAATGTTTTGATGAAAAATAGCCTGTATTTGAGCAAAATGACAGAATCGTCAGCAAGCTGTTTTCAAGTTGAGGCGGAATAGAGCTGAATGATATCATCGTCAAGTGATGCTTTTAACACCCTCCTTTCTGTGATGAATGCTTTAATACTCTGATAAACTGCACATTTATTCTCGTGAGGTGGTTTTGTATGTGACATTATGAGAAATAAAAGGAAAGTGTGCAGTGAGACTCTTTATGTGGGATAATCATATTTTTGACCTTTTGACTTATTTTCCCTATGAAATATTTCAGTAATCATCATACAAAAGCTTAAACACTCAAAATCCATCCTGTGAAAACAGTTTGATCACAGTTAACAGGTTAAATGAGTGTATTATTATGAGGCTGACTGCTATTGAACCATAGCTGCATATGCCATTTTAAATGTTGTCATATTTATTTCTATAACGCTTTATACAATAAACAGTAAAATTTTAATGTTGTAAAATCGATAAATTATTTTTTTTTTTAACTCCAACTGATCAAGCCAAAGACAACAGTGACAAGAAACAAATTAATGTAGAAACTCCAGACATCAAGGGTCCAATAATCAACAGAGACAAGTGTGCATTGAACTCAAGCTTTATTTAGTACCTGGTAACATTTTGGTTATTTTACATGAGAACGTTTTACATCTCGTGAGTCTCAGTTAACTCAGCGGGTTTGAGTCTTCAGATCTTCCGTCAGTCCTCAGGCAACAGCCGTGTGAGTCTCTACAGTGCGGGACACAGACGTGGTTCTCTCCTCCGTCACTGCTGGGAAAAACAAGACTAAAGATTAAGAGCAAGAATCTTCTAAGACTTAAAGTGCCTTCATTTAATATCACAATTATCATAAATACAAGTTTCCTAGTTGGAAATTGAACATGAACACCCTCTTGCCGGAAAGAATAGGAATCGTGGAGGACAAAATGTTAATTCTTGTCTATTTCTTGGGCAAAATGTACTGAAGTACTGATATTTACTTTTGAATAAAATGTAGCGTCCCATTCGTTGACAACCATATAAACATTCACAGCTCTATCTAGATGGTCAGCTTGCTGACGATTCTGGAATTTCGAAATAAACAATATACTTCAAATGGTTGTTCATATATGTAAATATGCACTACTTGATCAAGACAAGGCGATGTAGCTGTTGAAGAATCGTTCTCCCCTCCGCAATGTTTACAGTTTATGGAACGCTCAACTCGGAAACCCGGGCATCAAAATTATCTCAGTTTCCCAGTAGTAAATACGACCTGAGATGACATTCAGGTCCAATTTTCGACTAAAAATTAAAATTAAAAATTAAAATTAAACTCCAACTAGGAATTTCCGACTAGGAAATTCCAACTAGAAATTTCCAACTAAGAAACTCCAACTAGGAATTTCGGACTAGGAAACCCGTATTTACGATTATTCTGATAGCACGTGAAGTTTGATTCAACGTTTGTTCGGAACGATCAGAAAGTCTGTTAGTGTTTGATGCCCAACTTTTCCTCTGTAACCATTTACAAGTCGGCAAGTGTATGATGCTGAGCGTTTAAAATCTGTTCATATTTCAAAAGTAGCATAGCATCCATCAGTTTATGTCTAAAAGCTGGAATACACGACTTTTAAAACCAGAACAGATTGCTAGAAGCATGAAAAATGAAAGCAATATGTTCAAAAATCTTTACTGAAAAAATTCTTTTTTCAGTAAAATATCGAAACATTTTAAATCTAGATGCATTTTCTCAAGAAGCAAGATGACAAAATAGTAAACATTAAAATATTCTTGTTTTCTGAAAAATGTATCAAAATTGATTAAAATGAAGTCAGTTTTTGCTATATAAAAAAGTAAGAACAAATATCTGCCCAAGGGGTCAGAAAAATAATCCTGTTTTCTGTTCAACTTTCTGACCCATTGGCAGATATTTGTTCTTATTTTATTTGTTACATTTATCAGAATTTTTTAAGTAATTTTGCTGCTTCTCCAGTAAATGTATCTTGATTTAAGAATGTTTAGATGTTTGAGCTGGAAAACAAGACAGAATCACTGAGTAAGAACAGATTTCGAATGAAAGTCTGTCCACCAAACACTATTTCCTGTGAAATCTGTCAACTCGAATCTGCAAACTAACTGTAAATTGGTGGAAAAATCCTTCAGTGTATTCCAGCCCTAATAAGCAAACAGAGAATCCTCAAACATTAGTATATTTTGACGAACTCACCCGCGAGCGCGGATAGACCTTCGCCAACGGAGATCCCGAGCCGTTTCTCCTCTCCTTCCAGAAGCTTCCTATAGGTGGCGATCTCCGCGTCCAGTTTCAGCTTGATGTGGAGCAGCTCCTGGTAGTCGGCCATGTATTTCCCCATCTCCACCTTGGTCTCGCAGAGCTGGTTCTCCAGCTGAGCGATGATGTCCTCCAGACTGGACGCCTTGTCGAGGTGCGCGACCTCCATGTCCTCGAGCTGTTGCTCCAGAGCCGCGTTACGGGCCCTCAGGCCGTCGATCTGGTTTTGCAGGTCCGAAACCTGGTTGTGGAAGCTGGTGATCTCGTCCTTCATGGTCTTCATGTGGCCCTCGTGTTTGCTGGCCTGCACTTTCAGAGTGTCGAACTTGCCCTTGTACCACTTCTCGGCCTCTTGGACGTTGCGAGCGGCGACGGCCTCGATCTCCGCGCGCATGTTTCGCAGGTACGCCGCTAGATCGGGTCTGTCGGAGTCCAGCTCCACCGTCACCTTGGACTCCTCGATCTGCTTGAGGAGATCGGAGACTTCCTCGTCGTGGAGCTTCTTCAGGAACTCGATCTCGGCCACCAGTTGCTCGATGCGTTTCTCCAGGTCGGCCTTTTGTAGCGTGGCGTTGTCGACGTCTTGACGGAACTCGCGGAGAATCATTTCGGCCTCCTCTGTGGAGTCAAATCATCAAGGTCATTAGTGAGGTCATATACAAGTGGTGTTATATAAATAAACAGAGGTGGACAGTAACGAAGTACATTTACTTGAGTACTGAGCAAAGCCTTTTTCACCTTTGTTGCCATTGGCTATTGGCTTGCTTAGTTGGACATTAAATTAAACATTTAATTTAATATTCAACAATATTATTGATCTCCTGCATTGACACCATTATATGAGAACTGAACTGAGCTGGACGATGACATCACGGTTTTCTCCAGAGCGGCTATATATGAACTAAATTAATAACTTTTTTACAACAAAAATGAATCATCACTGAACTTACTTAAGCTGGACTGTGACGATATTTTCTTCTGGAAACAAACTTTGTTGCATTATTTTCCTGTTATCTGGAAAAATCCGGTTTGAAATCGCTGGTGTTTCTGACGTCACAAACTACCTTGTAACCAATCAACGAGTTAATGAGGGGATCTCTGAGCTGAGTGAGTGGAGGCGGGGCTCATTTACATATTAATAGAACAGCGAATACTAAATGAGGCAAGGGTGTCGAGTTACATTCAAGATATTTTAAGGCATGACAAAAAAATGTTTCAATATGTCATTTTGGTGATCAAAGATTAGTTTTAAAGGATAAAATTATTGACTACAGGGAGACTTTAAGTCGTCAAGTCTCAATATAGCAACAAGTCTCAAGTCAAGTTAACAATATAGATGTTTCAAAGCAGCTTTACAGTGATAATAGGAGATTACAGTAACAGAGATTGTTTAGGCTTTACAGCAGATCTAGAATAAAGTTATTGTCCAGATAAAGTTAGTTTTGATTGATTCACTTCCGTCGCAACGATCATTAGTTATTAACTTAGCGGCCGCTAACACACACCGTTCTAACAGAAAACCTTAAAAATGTATAATACAGAAAATGTTATGGCTTCCGCGTATCCATGTGAACTGGAATCATTTTGACAAGGTTTTATCAGTACAGAGGAGAAGGGAAGGAGGGAGAGACTAGTGACCCTTCAGGACAGAAGTAACATGAGCCTCACCTCCTCCTCGAGCTTCATCCTCCTATTCAATTCAATTCACGGTTTTTTGTATAGCGCTTTTCACAATATACATCATTTCAAAGCAGCTTTACAGAAAATGCATGAGTGCATATTACAATTTACAGTGATCTGTTATCAGAGGAAACGGTCTAAGTTATGTATTTCAGAAATGCACATAAAAAAAATCACAGCTAAAAATGTATTAATTTAAACAATGTAATAATTTAATGCTGATGCAATGAGCTCATTGAAGTAATGAATACTTCAGTCCAGAACGAACTGTTTCAACAGATTCATAAATAAGACTAATCTGAACAGGATAAGAGTGTGATGCTCGTGCTGTACGCAATTCATTTTTACTGACTAGAAATATTTGTAACATTGAGTTAATATTCTAGTACTTGGTTAGATTGTATGCTCCATTTCCATGTTTTTGTTTTGAATGTTTTTGTTCGTCCGAGTGATTATAATCATAATTTAAAGTGTTCTGTTATCAGAGGAAACTGTCTAAGTTATGCATTTCAGAAATGTACATATACAAAGTCACAGTTAGCTATAAACTCCAGACCGTTTAAATATGTAGTTTTGATCAAAGATGAGTTTTAAGGGATAAAATGATTGACTACACGCAGACTTTAAGTCTCACCTTTGATGGCCAGCTCCTCCTCGAGCTTCATCCTCCAGACCTCCACCTCCTCCTCGATGTAACCTCTCTCTATATCAGCCGAGCCCTTCTCAGCGGTCAGGGCTTCGATCATCTCCCTCATCTCCTTGAACTTCAGCTCGTACTCGTCCCCGAGGCCCGTGGGTCCGGCTTTAAAGCGTCCCTGAAGCGACTCCAGCTCGGCTCTCAGCGAGGCGTTCCTCGACTCCAGCGCCTGGACCTTCTCGATGTACCCGGCGAAGCGCACGTTCAGCTCCTGCATCTCCTCTTTCTCGTTGCTTTGGTGCTGATGGATCTCGGTGGCGACTTCCACGGCCTGACCCGGGAACCCGGCTCGCCCTCGGCTGAACGACGAGCCTCGGCATCGGGACGGAGACGGGCTCTGGACCCTCATCCGGCTGGAGCCGCTGACGCTCAGGCTCTTCTGCGAATACGACGTTCCTCTCATGTCTTTATCCTCGGGCTCTCGAAGGGTCTCCTGGTGCGTGACTCTCGGGTTGGGTTTATATGGACCTGCTAAGAATCTTGCACTGGCGCTTGAAAGCCTTGCAGGGTTTTGACATGTTTTAAATGCGGATCATGAGCGAGTTCGAAGGCTAGAGTTTCTCATTAGCTCACGTATGATTGTTATTTGGAGGCCGAGAGGCTCTCGCACTCCAGTGCCACATAACCAGTGTGTGTGTGAGCATCACTATTGCTTCTCAGTGTAGTTTCAGGCCAGTGTGGCTCATTGTTTCCATATAACCTCATACGAATGAATTAATGCGCTTTACAAATAGCTCTCTTTTCTGCAGGTTTCTTTCCATTGGTTTGTCAGATGTTCTTGATGTGTGCTACAAATGGTTCTTTCCTCAGTATTATTCATCTTGATTTCAGAATCTTTAGATATTTGAACTGGAAAACAAGATACATTAAGCCTTGTTAAGAAATATCTGCTGATGGAGTCAGAAAAAAAATCTTGTTTTCCCTTAGAATGAAGTTTATTTTTCTGACTCCACTGGCAGATTTTTGTTCTTGTTTTAAACACAAACTCACTTCATTTCGATATAATTTTCATTAAACAATTAAAGGCTGCTTCTTATTCAGTAAATGTACCTTAATGTAAGAATGTTTAGATATTTGTCCTGGAAAACAAAACATTTACTGGAGGATTGAAGATGTTATGGCTTGTTTAATGAAAAAAATGAATCAAAATGAAGTGAGTTTGTGCTTAAAACAAGAACAAATATCTCCCAATGGAGTCAGAATTATCTTGTTTTCCCTTTGAATGAAGGTTATTTCTCTGACCACATTAGCAGATATTTGTTCTTGTTTTAAGCACAAACTCACTTCATTTTGATACAAATTTACATTAGTCAGATATTTGTGCTGGAAAACAAGACAGAAACACTGAGGAAGAACAGCATTTCTTGCAGTGCATCTCATCAAAATGTTATATTTAGAAGTGCTCCAGATTATCTTGATTTAGATAAAATGTACTAATTTTGCTTTTTAAGATGCTCATTTCAATAGCAATACTCGTCTTGTGTCTTGATTCGACCGCAAGTCTTAAAACTAGGAAAACCTCACAATTAAATCTTTCACTCAAATCATTTGTTTTATTGTTAAATTTCACTTTTCTCGATTTGAGAATTGCATGTACACAGTAAAAAAATATTTTTCAAAGTTGTGAATAGATTATTGGAGTACGTTTTTGTACTTCAAAATTTCATGTTTAATTCAACATGCCATTGTAATTATTTGTGAAATTTACTAGCGATTTCTGAGTAAATTCTACACCAGATGTTTTTTTCAGCGGCAGATAAGCTGATTTGAGTTGATATAAGATGTGTGTGTGTGTGTGTGTGTGTATAGCTGGAATGTGATCGTCTCATGAGAATATTATGACATTCTCAGCTCTTCACATCACTGACACTGACTAATGCTGTTAATACAGATATGCTGGAATAATAAGCGCTATATACATCTGCAGTTTTACACATTCATCATCCATTCGATCTGGCGTTCCTCAGGGGTCCGTTTCGGGCCCTTTACTCTTTTACTCAGTCACATTTCCCCCCTTGCTCTTAACTTTTTATTTTTATGCAATGACAGCCAGACTTTCATACATTCGAAACCTGATGATAATGTGGCTTGTGGCCTTTCTTTCTTAATGTATTAGATAAAAATGGATGGGTCAATGGGTTACTGTGTCTTTTCTAACTGATCTGACTAACTGAATTCCTGTATCGGACTTTCAAACATTCTCGAATTGTCATTGAAGGGGTCAAAACTTTCATACAGTAACTCTTCTTAAAGTATTTCATCTAAGCTTACCAACTATCATAGACAATAGTGTCATTGTTCAGCTGATGTCAGTTCACCATAGTTTGTACTCTAATTACTGCTGTTATTAATATTGTGCGTACTGTATTGCTTTTTATGACAGTGCTGGCTAACACAATTTAAGACGGAAACAAGAATGTGAAAAGTTAATAGGAGGTTAACAAGAAGATCACATGAAAACAACATCAGAGCTGGAGCTGAAACACTAAGTGTACAGTGTAATGGAACAGGATCAGATTAATTCAGTGAGTTTTTTGCTTCATGACACATGATGATCCTCATTCATCTTCAGATCTAGTTTCTCTTTACAGTCTCCAATCTAAAGTCTCCTAACTAAAGGCTTTGAAAAGCTAGTTGTGTCATCTAGTGGACAAAGATGAAAACAGAAGTTAATCTACTGTGTACTATGTTAAATATAAGTTATAGTTAAAGCTGCAGTAGGGAGTTTTGAGAAAACGTTGACTTAGCCTGAAAATTTGAACAAGCACAACTTACAGGTCCAACCCCCTTGCTCTCTGCTGCGCTACAGCCCTCCCTCCACAGCTCCTCCCCCACAGCTCCTCCCTCCTCAGCTCCTCCCCCACAGCTCCTCCCTCCACAGCTCCTCCCCCACAGCTCCTCCCTCCACAACTCCTCCCTCCACAGTTCCTCCCTCCATAGCTCCTCCTCCACAGCTCCTCCCCCACAGCTCCTCCCTCCACAGCTCCTCCCCCACAGTTCCTCCCTCCACAGCTCCTCCCCCACAGCCTATCCCTCCACAGCTCCTCCCCCACAGTTCCTTCCCCACAGCTCCTCCCTCCACAGCTCCTCCCCCACAGCTCCTCCCCCACAGCTCCTCCTCCACAGCTCCTCCCTCCACAGCTCCTCCCTCACAGCTCCTCCCTCCACAGCTCCTCCCCACAGCCCCTCCCTCCACAGCTCCTCCTCCACAGTTCCTTCCCCACAGCTCCTCCCTCCACAGCTCCTCCCCCACAGCTCCTCCTCCACAGCTCCTCCCCCACAGCTCCTCCCCCACAGCTCCTCCCCCCACAGCTCCTCCCCCCACAGCTCCTCCTCCACAGGCCCTCCCCCACAGCTCCTCCCTCACAGCTCCTCCCTCCACAGCTCCTTCCCCACAGCTCCTACCTCCACAGCTCCTTCCCCACAGCTCCTACCTCCACAGCTCCTCCCCCACAGCCCCTCCCTCCACAGCTCCTCCCCCACAGCCCCTCCCTCCACAGCTCCTCCACAGTTCCTTCCCCACAGCTCCTCCCTCCACAGCTCCTCCCTCCACAGCTCCTCCCTCCACAGCTCCTCCACCACAGCTCCTCCTCCACAGCTCCTCCCTCACAGCTCCTCCCTCCACAGCTCCTTCCCCACAGCTCCTACCTCCACAGCTCCTCCCCCACAGCCCCTCCCTCCACAGCTCCTCCTCCACAGTTCCTTCCCCACAGCTCCTCCCTCCACAGCTCCTCCCTCCACAGCTCCTCCCCCACAGCTCCTCCCTCCACAGCTCCTCCCTCCACAGCTCCTCCCCCACAGCTCCTCCCTCCACAGCTCCTCCCCCACAGCTCCTCCCTCACAGCGGAGCCTGCCGTGAACGCGGAGGCTAGTAAGCAGGACCACCGGTGACGGCGGATTATAAACAGTTATGAAACATTTACTAATAGGGACGAAACATCAACAATATGCTTTACATTGACTATGGCCTGCCCATACTTTGACTACAAACTTGGTCCTCAAATCATTATGTATTTTGCAATACATGTAACTTTATAACGTTGCACTCTTTCTATAAGTTATAAATAGCTAGTAAGAACGTTAATATAACGGTAACTAACGTTACAGTATGTAAGTAATTATTCTAGCGATATGTAATGCTAGATAAGGTTTGCTAGTACATTATTTCAGCAACATGACAAGTCAGTGAATTAGCAGGTTTCAATTGTTGCTTAGCACAGTGCGTGACATTTTATCTACATGTTATGCGGCTAGAGATTTGACACCGAGTCAATGGGCTCTGTCTAATTCTTTCTTTTTCGCTTGTTTATCGTCATCGGTCTTTTTCCTTTTACCTCTTGTTTTATGAGCAGGTGCCACTCGAGAAATTGGCAGTTTAGTTTGTTTCTCCGCCATTAGCACAGCTGCAGCACACCGGCAATCTTGAGTTTGATCGACGGTACGCGCTCGCGCTGTGCAAGAGAGGGGTGATCAGCGCATACACGAGCGTGATTGACACTGCTAAGACATTCCTCCTGGCTCTGATTGGTTGTTTCTGACCGGGAGCAGTGTATTTCTGCAAATGGCAATAGGAGCACAGGGAGGAGCCAGAGGAGCTCGATTTTTTCACAGATTATCTGTCTCCTATTCTACTGTCAGGATATAATGACAGTTTTAACAAATATTTGTTTACAAAAGTTACCTCCTGCAGCTTTAACTCTGGATATACATGAACTATATGTAATTTTCCATTTGGGAAGAAAATAACATTTATTAGTTTTATAGCCTGGATCCCATGAGTTAAGGATAAAGCTATGGCTTTTTCTTGTGTAAATATGTTCAGTTCTAATAAACTTTAATTGAAGTAAAATACTATAATTTAGAGCCTGCAATATTAATATTGTTAAACTGTTTATTGTAAATGGTTTATAACACCTTCAATTCTATTGAAGTTAATTCAGTGAATGGCATTTAGTGATCAACTCACAAATTTTGAGATGACAGAGAAACTCTGTTTTTTTCAGAATTAAGTAGTAGGAGATTACTAGTCATCCAGTTTTTTATATCAGCTGTGCATTCCGTTAATTTGGTGGATTGGTAAGTTTCGTCAGAAATCTAGAGCTGAGTATCATCAGTGAAAACTAATGCCATGCTTCCTAATGATATCTCCTAAGGGTAGCATGTATAGAGTGTGTGTGTGTGTGTGTTTTGTGTGTGTTGTGTGTGTTGTGTGTGTGTGTGTGTGTGAGGGTAGTATGTACAGAGTGAACAGCAACGGTCCTAGTACTGAGCCTTGTGGTACGCCATACTGAACTTGGGATCGATAAGACATCTCTTCATTTAATGCTACAAACTGATAACAGTCAGATAAGTATGATTTAAACCATGCTAGAGCAATTCCACTAATGCCAACATAATTTTCGAGTGTATTTAAAAGAATGTTGTGGTCGATAGTATCAAATGCAGCACTAAGATCGAGTAACACTAATAGAGAGATAAAACCACGATCAGATGATAAGAGCAAATCATTTGTGACTCTAATGAGAGCTGTCTCAGTACTATGATACGGTCTAAATCCTGACTGGAAATCCTCACAGACACCATTTCTTTCTAGAGAGGAACATAGTTGTGAGGATACTGCCTTTTCTAGTATCTTTGACAGAAAAGGTAGATTCGAGATCGGCCTGTAATTGACTAATTCTGTACCATCAAGTTGCGTTTTTTTAACAAGTGGTTTAATCATAGCCAGCTTAAAGGTTTTTGGTACGTATCCTAATGACAAAGATGAATTAATGATATTAAGAAGAGGATCTATGACCTCTGGAAGCATCTCTTTCAATAGTTTAGTCGGTATAGGGTCTAACATACATGTTGTGGATTTAGATGATTTAACGAGTTTAGTAAATTCTTCCTCTCCTATAGTAATGAATGAATGTAATGTTTCGTCAGTGAGACTACACTGCACTGTCTGATGCGATACTGTAGTAGACGGTTGCATAGTTATAAGATTGATAATATCAGGGAGAAAATTATAAGTGAAGAAAGTCATAAAGTCATTACTGATGTGCTGCTTGCAAACTTCTTGGAAAGTAGAAGCTTTATTTATTGTTAATTTAGCCACTGTAGAGTGTCGAAAAGCAGTTTATAAGGCCTCTCTGTATACAATCTAAGTATTAACCAACACCATAAGTGGAAATTAATTTCACACACTTTCAACCAGAGCATAAACATTAGTTTTTTGTCTAATCTATAGTTAAACCGTTTCACCCAAGATTAATCCTCTTGATATGAGGTCGGTTACCGCGGTAAACGCAGTGGGTCAGTCAGCAGACAGTCAGATGGAGTGTGTGAGAGTGTGTGTGAGCTGAACCCGTGATGGTCATGAGAACTTCTCAAGGGCTTTCAGAGCCGCTCAGACTCTCTCTCTCACACACACACACACACACACACACACACACACACACACACACACACACACACACACTCTCAAGCAGCAGAATCACAGCATCAGTTCAGGTAAGATCTCATTCTCTTCCATCACTGCAAAACATGCTTTTCTTAATATTTTTGTAAATTGTCATTTTAATCTTATTTATATAAGTTAAATGACATAATAAATTCTCATTTTCTGATAAAAAAATAAATGTAAATACAATTCTACTGTAAATAAATGTAATGCTTAAAACAAGCTAAAGTATTTGCCAAAACTTAATTCAAATGGAAAACAAGATAATTTTTCTGACCCCATTGGCAGATCATTTTACTTGTTTTAAGCAAAAACTTAATTCTTTTTTTTTTTTTTATCAGGAAAAAAGACAGAATTTCTTATGTCACTTTATTCATCTCTAGAAAATGCTTCTTGATTTAAGAATTTTTAGATATTTGGACTGGAAACAAGACAAAAATACTAAGAAAAGCATGTTTTGCACGAACCCGTTTCAGTGCATTTGCTGCATAGACACTTCATTTAATTCAATTCAGATTCTTTTCACTGAATGTTTATTCTGTCAGATTTACGTTATGCAATTTGAATTTCAAAAAACTTCTTAAGAACATGTCCAGGTTATAATATAACTCTAATTTAAAAGGAATAAGAAAATATATTTTTCATTTAAAAAAATGAAACCTATTAGGACCTTAAAGAAAGTTATACATTGTGATATTGTTTACATTATTTTCATGACAATTAAATAATTTATTCATTACTGTAATGTAAAATATATGCTATTTAAAGTATAATGTAGTTTGTTGTGTACGTACTTAAATGTATCATGAAAATATATTTGAACTGCAAAAATAACTATAACATTTTACTTGATTCTCAGTACTGTAAAAGTAAAACATCAGTAATGAGAATATAGAGGTCAAATGTAATTATGACATAATTAAATATATATTAATGGGAATTAAAACATGCTTTATTGTGAATTGTCAAGTCAAGTCAAGTCAAATATATTTATATAGCGCTTTTCACAATACAGATTGTATCAAAGCTGCTTCACAGTATCAATCAAAACAACTTAATGTTTGTTTATTACTGGAAAAAAGACATCCAAGTTTGGTAGAGCTGATCAATGGTATGATTGGTTAATTAATTTGAATATCCCCAACTGAGCAAGCCTAAGGCAACAGTGGCAAGGAACCGAAAAACTCCATCCAGTGACCTAATGGTGTCCTAACACCCCATCAGATGACCCAATGGAGAAAAAAAAACCTTGGGAGAACCCAGGCTCAGTCGGGGGCCAGTTCTCCTCTGGCGTTTATGAACTAGAGGCCGAATTTACAGTAACTGTAAGATAAAAAATTTATATGAATGCCTGGCTAAATAGATGCGTCTTCAGTCTAGTTTTAAACTGGGAGAGCGAGTCTGAGCAACGAACAATATCAGGAAGGCTATTCCAGAGCTTCGGAGCTAAATGTGAAAATGCTCTGCCTCCTTTGGTGTATCTGGATATCCTAGGAATGACCAGAAGCCTCGAATTTAGTGATCTTAAAGAGCGCGATGGATTGTAAGGCGATAGAAGATCCGTTAAATAGACTGGAGCTAAACCATTTAGAGCTTTATAGGTCAAAAGCAATACCTTGTAATTAATACGGAACTTTATAGGTAACCAATGAAGTGATGATAAAATCGGTGTTATATGATCATATTTTCTTGATCTAGTAAGAACTCTAGCGGCTGCATTTTGGACTAACTGTAGCTTGTTTATTGAAGATGCAGGACAACCAGCTAATAATGCATTACAGTAATCTAGTCTCGAGGTCATGAATGCATGAACTAACTTTTCTGCATCAGAGACTGATAGCATATTACGTAGCTTAGCAATGTTTCTAAGGTGGAAAAAGGCTGTTTTTGTAACATATGAAATATGCTTTTCAAAAGACAGGTTGCAGTCTAATGTAACACCCAGGTCTTTTACTGTAGCGGATAGAGTAAAAGGGCATCCTACTATGTTAAAGTCGTGCTGTGAAAGGTTTTGTGGATGGTTTTTAGAACCGATAAGTATTACCTCTGTCTTGTCTGGATTTAATAAAAGAAAATTATGCGTCATCCAATCTTTTATATCTTTAACACAATCTGTCAATTTGGATAATTTAGCGTATTCATCTGGCCGTGAGGAAATATATATTTGAGTGTCATCAGCATAACAATGGAAACTAATTCCATGTTTCCTTAGAATATTACCAAGTGGCAGCATATATATTGAGAATAATAAAGGGCCTAACACAGATCCCTGCGGCACTCCATAGTTTGCCGTAGTTATAATCGATTTTTCTCCATTTAAGTAGACGAAATGGTAGCGGTCAGATAAGTATGACCTGAACCAGCTTAATGCTTGTCCTTGAACACCAGTGTAATTTTGTAGTCGATCTAAGAGTATTGTGTGATCTATAGTATCGAACGCAGCACTAAGATCAAGTAAAACTAGTACTGAGATACAGCCTTGGTCCGAAGCTAAAAGTAAATCATTTGTGATTCTAACAAGCGCAGTTTCAGTGCTATGATGTGGCCTGAATCCAGACTGAAACTTTTCATAGATGTCGTTTTCTTGCAAGAAAGAGCCGAGTTGAGCGGACACAACTTTTTCTAATATTTTTGACATAAATGGAAGATTCGAAATGGGTCTGTAATTTGCTAGGTTATTTGGATCTAATTGTGGTTTCTTAATAAGAGGTTTTATAACTGCCAGCTTGAACGTTCTTGGAACATGACCTAAAGATAAAGATGAGTTAATAATATTGAGAAGAGGCTCTTCCACTACAGGTAACACTTCTTTCAGTAGTTCAGTTGGTATAGGATCTAATAAACATGTTGTTGTTTTAGATGAAGTGATAAGTTTATTTAACTCTTTTTGTTCTATGGTTGTAAAGCATTGTAATTGTTCTTGCGGGGTGATAATTGCGGCCGAATTATAAGGCGCGAGCAAAGATCGAACGTTTACGATTTTGATTCTGATGCTTTCAATTTTCTCGGTGAAGAAGTTCATGAAATCATTACTACTAAACTGTAACGAGGTATTTTGTTCAGACGACGTCTGTTTATTTGTTAGTCTAGCCACGGTATTAAATAAAAACCTTGGATTATTTCGGTTGTTTTCTATTAATTTGCTGAGGTGCTCAGCCCTGGCCGTTTTAAGTGCCTTTTTATAAAGTGACATACTGTCTTTCCACGCGATTCTAAAGACCTCTAAATTAGTTTTTTTCCATTTACGCTCTAAATTACGGATTTCTCTCTTTAAAACATACGTAGTATTATTGTACCATGGTGCTATACTTTTTTCTCTGACCTTTTTTAATCTAATGGGTGCAACAATATCCAATGTTCTAGAGAGAATGGTGCTCATAGTGCTAGTTAGTTCGTCTAATTCATCTGTTTGTTTGGGTTCAGACAGCAGCTGAGACAGATCAGATAAGCTATTTGAGAAATGATCTATGGTGGATGGACGAATTGTTCTACCTGGTCGATAACGTGGCGCAGCATGACATATTACAGCAGTGCGTAATATGCAAGTTACCAAGTAGTGGTCAGTGACATCATCACTTTGTGGAACAATATCTATATCGGTTGGATTGGTTCCATATGATATAATTAAATCGAGTGTATGATTAAGACGATGAGTTGGTCCGGTGACGTTTTGCTTGACCCCGAAGGAGTTTAATAAATCTGTAAACGCAGCCCCTAACGCATCATTTAAATTATCTACGTGTATGTTAAAATCTCCAACAATTAATGCTTTATCGACGTTGACCAAAAGATCTGATAGAAAGTCAGCAAACTCTTTTAGGAAATTGGCGTAAGGCCCTGGAGGTCTATATACGGTAGCCAATTCTAGAGACAATAGGGATTTTTTTCTTACATCTAAGAGCGTAACATTTAGCACAAGTACTTCAAACGAATTAAACCTATGACGAGTTTTCTTAGTAACATTCAGGATATCTCTGTAGATTGTTGCAACACCGCCGCCACGACCGATCAGACGGGGCTCATGCTTATAACAGTATCCTGGCGGAGTAGACTCATTTAGACCGAAATAATCATTTGGTTTAAGCCAGGTTTCAGTAAGGCACAGAACATCGAAATTATTATCTGTGACCATTTCATTTACAATAACCGCCTTAGGTGTGAGCGATCTAATGTTTAGAAGACCTAGTTTTAGAAATTGTTTTTGTTCACTAATAGCGAGATTTTTTGTTTTAATAACAATTAGATTTTTTCTAGATCCTGCAGTAGATTTATTATTTGATCTTAGTAAACGAGGAATAGACACAGTTTCTATGCAATGTTCTACACTAGTATTAATATCAATTAAATTGGTGCAGTAGAGACTGTGATTTGGATTTTTGGTTACTAGTCAAATGGTATTTAACATCTTGGAGATGTTATCCGACAGAAGATCTGCCCCGATTCTACTTGGGTGTAAGCCATCAGCGCGGAAGAGCCTTGGTCGCTCCCAAAACAGATTCCAATTATTTACAAAAATCAATTTCTGCTCATTGCACCATGACAATAACCATTCATTTAGAGCGAATAATCTACTGAACTTTTCATGCCCTCGTCGGTACGTAGGAAGCGGTCCAGACACAATAATCGATGTTTCAGGCGATGTGCTGCGTACCGTATCGATAAGGCTCCTGAAGTCTTTCTTCAGAACCTCCGTCTGTCGCAGCCTAGTGTCGTTAGCTCCCGCATGCAGCACAACAGCTCCGACGCGCTCGTCACCGTTCAAGATCTCAGTTACCCGCGCAGTGATATCGAGAACACGAGCACCAGGAAAGCAGTGACTGTGCACCTTACTTTTACCTAACGTAGCATGGACGTGTCGGACGGTGGAATCGCCGATGATCACAGCATCGCGTTCCGTTTCGCGAAGAGGGGAGAAGCGGTTCTGAGTGGAGATCTCGAAAACCGGGAGGGGCGAAAAGATTCTTGTCCTGGCTCGCGGCTTCCGCGGAACCACCCAGGCTTCGTGGTGGTGTGTTGGAGCCGGAGTGAATGAAATCATGGCTGATCGTGACCTGGACGCTCGGGACCAATGCTGAGAAACGCACGGAGTAGACGAGGTCAGCGTCAGCGGGTTACTAACGTTAATCACTGATCCGTGTGCATCAGCGCGTGATGTTTCAAGAGCTAAACGCCGGTCTCTCAGCTCAGCTTGTCTCTCTAGAAGGTCAAGGATCTGCTTTTCTACAGCTTCTAATTCAGACTGCACCGCAAGCAATTCAGATTTGTTCTCATCTGCACCAAAAGGTAGATAACATACACCTGACATATTCGCCATTTTAACAGATGGACAGTAAGTTAGCAATGATGCAACCAGTGATGCTATTAATATTTATACTAATTTATGACTCAAGTCTTGGGTATAACCGTCTTTTTAGTGGTATGGGTGTAATATAGACGCAGGATAGACGGGAAAACAAACAAACTCACAGCAGGCAACGAGGCTGACAAAAGCAGTCGATCGCAGGGCGAGCAGCAGTGAAGCGGTGTCTCGCTCTACGACCAACAACCAATGTTCAAACCGTATTTGCGCAAACAAACAGACGCAAACAAACAAACTCACAGCGGGTAACGAGGCTGACAAAAGCAGTCGATCGCAGGGCGAGCAGCAGTGAAGCGGTGTCTCGCTCTACGACCAACAACCAATGTTCAAACTGTATTTGCGCAAACAAACAAACGCAAACAAACAAACTCACAGCGGGTAACGAGGCTGACAAAATCAGTCGATCGCAGGGCGAGCAGCAGTGAAGCGGTGTCTCGCTCTACGACCAACAACCAATGTTCAAACCGTATTTGCGCAAACAAACAAACTCACAGCGGGTAACGAGGCTGACGGTAATTGTGGGGTGAGTGAGACGTGGCCGTGTTTTCCTAAAACTGATCTCTGTTTATGAATTAATATCTCAAACTAGAGCTGAGACTGTGATGATGAAGGACTGCAGTGTTTGTCATATCTCAGTGTTTATGATTATGATTTTTCAGTGGTTTGGTGATCATGTCTTACGGTGGATCAGGTTCAGCGTCTCGAGGAGAATTCAGTGTTCATTTCTCCAGCAGAAGTGGAGCAGGATTCATCAGAGCTGAAGAGTGAGTGAAGACACACACACGCGCACGCACACGCACGCACGCACGCGCACGCACACGCGCGCGCACACACACGCGCGCACACACACACGCACGCGCGCACACACACGCGCACACACACACGCACACACACACGCGCGCGCGCACACACACACGCGCACACACACACACACACACAGTCTCTCACACACACACACAAACACACACGCACAGTCTCTCACACACACACACACACGCACATAAACACACACACGCGCGCACACACACACACACACACAGTCTCACACACACACACGCGCACACACAAACACACACACACAGTCTCTCACACACACAAACACACACAGACACACACACTAGATATAGATATACTTCTAGATATACTTCATCTAACACATGTGTGTGTGTGTGTGTGTGTGTGTGTGTGTGTGTGTGTGTGTGTGTGCGTGTGTGTGTTTGTGTGTGTGTAGGGCTGCAGGAATCGCATTACTGGCAGTGATCCTCACAGCGCTGCTCATTATGGGATGCTGGTTCTACCGGCGACGGGGCGGGTACAAGATGATCCGGGTAAGTCATGTGACGCACGGGAGGGTCAGGTGATCACGCTGTTACAATGATGTCATAATGAGATGTCAGTATAGAGGGGTTTCACCCATAGACATCATATAGATAGACGCCCTATCGACCGCTACTGCCTATTGGCGCGGACGAGCCGCGGGGCCGCCATCTTAAACCGGTCACCCGCTCCGCTCAGTGTAATCTGTTTGGCAGGTGCAATGAGCTGCCAGCGCATTTAATTAATCATATCTCACTGAATACCGAACTGATTTTCACGCGGGTTTTTTTGCTCCAAAGGTCATACATGTAGCTACGATACAGGACACATTGAATATTTTGTTCACAAAATACAACCAATAGTACGGTAATGTTAAATCTTACTTGTGAAAAGTAATCCTCGAGTGATGGTCCGCCGATGTGAGCAGGAATATGCTGCACAGTGCTCTGGCATCTACTGCTGCTATGCAACGCAAATAGGAGTATGACCGGTTTAAGATGGCGGCCGCATTTCTTGCGCCACAGCGGCCAATAGGGCATCTAGTCTCTATGATATCTATGGTTTCACCTACGTCACGATTTGGTCAGTTACCCGGATGCGCGGCCATTATGGAGGGACTCGGATATAAACAACAGCATGGATTGCACTGTGTATGTACTACTGAACACATTGTTACACTAATAAACCATGGAAAAACACGTGGAAGCTGTGAAATCATACAGAGAATGACTTAGTAAGCAGGAAAGAGCGCGAAATTGACAAACTAAAGTTAAAATGTGGTATCCGAACGAGCTAGCTCTAGCCCTTACTGCAATTCTTTCATCTATTTCTTAGGATACGTTCAGATTGTCAGTCCAAAAAAGCACATGAAATCCGTTTCAAGCAACATCCATATGTGGTTTGAAATGCTATTCAAATCACATATCAGGACATCAAGCTTAAGTCTGAACGCTCTGATCGGATTTCGAGTGGTAGCCTATGTGACTTTCTCACGCCACGTTAAATGTAAACGTCAGACGTTGTTATAGGGAACATGCTGAAAGTCGCTGCCGAAACAAGGCTGTGTTGTTGCAAAGTGCCGGACGAGCAGAAAATTATTATTTTTGTAACCGGCGCAGACAAGAGCGCGGAAAAAAAAACTGTACATACAGTAACAGCCTCCTAACGTTACAGTTCTGCATCAGCTCGAGACGCAGGAGTCCAGCGCGGAGGCTACACATTTCAATGTTGTAACATTTAAATAAGACAACATCTTTATTGCAAATGCAAACCTCTCCATCAACGCAACGTCATTGCCATATTGCCAAAGAGCTGCATGATCACACAAATCAGATCTGAACAGTTGTGATAGACAGTGTGGACATCATTTTAGATCAGATTCAAATCGGATACAAAGATAATGGGATTTGGTCTGACAGTGTGAATGTAGCCATAATTAACTACGTCAATATTTTAGCCATAGTCGACGCTTCATTTAAGTTACACATGTGGCTGATGCTGTACCTCTCTCAACCACAAACGCCTTCTTTCATCAGTTTTTTGCACTCTTCTCTTTAACTTTTGGCAGTCTATAGAACTCAAAATGTTTTTCCACAGTGCGACCGATTTGTACAGACCAAAACTCGAACCTTTTTCAGCAGCAATAATCAGCCAAATTTGCGAGTCCGTTCAGTTCAGTGGCATTGTTTACGTTCAGTACCTCCAAAATGGCCGACTTCCGGATTGATGACGCGTCGTGAAACCCCTCTATTCATAAAGCTCAAATAGTAGATAGCGATGGTCATGGATTTATCATGATATTATATTCCTTACTTGGGGCCAAATGCATGAATTCACTTTTAAGATGCTGTGGGATTTCCTGAAATCCAGCTGTGATGTGTCTCTTACCTCTCGGGTGTGTGTGTGTGTGTGTTTTTCAGAGTGGCAGTGGTCAGTCGTGGAGAGAGATGATGAGGACGGGTCAACACAGCCAGTCTGGATCCGGAGAGGAGAACAAAGTGGCTCTGAACGAACTCAGCAATCTGCAACCAGCGGTACAACACACACACACACACACACACACACACACACACACACACACACACACACGCACGCACGCACGCACACACACAGTCTCTCTCTCACACACACACACACACACACACTTGTTTTCAGTCGTTCCTTCAACAAATCAGTGTTTTTTCTTTCTGCCACATTGAGTTTCAGAGAATAAGACTAACCAAGCTCTTATTACCCAGAATTCCAGAGAGGATAAAGGAGGCATGTGACCCGCTGAAGGGCAGAAAGACCTTTAGTTTGCGTCATTACTCGTGATGTGGGATTACAAACCACTGGAATGTGTGTGCAAGAGAGTGTGTTTGTGATAGAGTGAGTGTGTGAATGTGTGCATTTGTGTGTATGTGCATGTGTTTGAGTGTGTATATGTATGTGTGTGTGTGTATATGTTTGTGCATGTGTGTGAGTGTGTATATTTATGTGATTGTGCATGTGTGTGTATATGTTTGTACATGTGTGTGAGTGTGTGTATATGTATAAGCATATCTCTCTGTAGGCGAGGGCGTGGTTAGCTGGTACTCTGACGTCAGAGGGTACCACAACTTCCAAAAGGAAAACTCAACTGCAGTAGCCACCGTTCAACCTGAAGAGGGCAGCACTCAGACGCTTTTACACCATATATTGTAGAATTAAAACACTTTAAACCCAAAGACAGTAAAAGAAATGGACACAGCGACCCCATTGATTTCAACGGAGAAAACTGAAGTCCGATTATTGCACTTCCTGATGGCTGAGCGACTGCAGGGTCAAACTGAGAGTGACGACAGTCTGACAGCTGTAAATCTTCTAGTAGCTGTGCCAAGACAAATCTGAATCACCCAATTCCTCAAACAGGTTGTTGAACTTAAAAAAACCTCAAAAACCTCTATGTCCCCCCGATTGCCTCATAGACAGTAAAAGATTGCCTGCGAGCTTCTCCTCCTGTCTACACGGTAGTGTCTGTATTGTGCGACAAAGTCACGTGGTTATGACGCAATCGTTAGCCTGTTTTTAACAAAAACGGCTTCTACAGGGCCATAACGTAAGATACAAAGTAATGGAGCCTTTTATACATTGTCGTGTTTCTTTAAAAATAAATAATGGACTAATTAAGGCTTTGGACGCCTCAGATGTAAAGTTATTCGTTGTCAAAGTGACGCCAAAATGAATGGGAGTCAAAGGAATGCTAACGCCGGTTTCACACTGCACGCGGTAGCAGAGCGTAAGCAGCGCGTATTTTTTTCGGCGCCCATGTTAACAGATTAGAGCATTCACACCGCACGCAGAGGCGGCGCGGCAGCGCGTAACAGGAGCAGAGCAGGAGCAGCAGTGCCGCGATAGTTTCGGCGCCCCCAGTCTATTTTTGCCGCGCCGCTTACGCTGAATTAAAGTGACAATGCATTGATCATGGTCAAAATACACAGCAGTTTTACCCAAAAATCGCATTGATGATATCTATTGTGTTTTAAACAGTCAATCAAATTACCTTCATCAATTTAAAAAGAAAACAAATGTCCAAAAACAAACTTGTTGCCCAAACTACAAAAACAAAGATGAACCAAACGTTATATAATATATTAATTAATAAAAAAAAGCTTCTTGACAAGTCTTTTCTCTTAACTGTATTTGAAAACGAAATAAAGCAATGCCAACTTACCCATTATAAAGTGCTCTGTCTGTACACACGCCGCGGTTCAGCCGCGCGCGTCAAACGCTGCCAGTGTGAAAGCAAAACGCGCGTGTCCAGCTTCTGCTCACCGTACGCACTGCTCCTGCGCTGCTTACGCTCTTCTGACGCATGCAGTGTGAAACCGGCCTAACAGCAGGTGAAGTTCTGCTACAATCTGCTTCAATGAACAGGATTTATGAAGCTCCATTCTTACAGACCATTAACTAAAAAAAGTTGTTTTAGTGTTTAGTTACCCTTTCAAATGTTCCTCAAGGCAAGAAAAAAAGGGTTATTTTAAGAACTGATCACTGAAAGGCTCTTTGAGGAACCCAAAGTGAAGAGTTGAAACCAAATAGCAGTTTTCATCTGAAGCATTATTCCATGTGTTCTGGAAGTCACTTGTCTGTAGTTTCAGTCGCTCTTCCTCCGGCTAGCTCACGTACAGATGCTGTCTCTCCTCCAGATCCCCAACGCTCCTCCAGCGTACGAGAAGCTCGTCTCAGGCCCGTCTCCTCCTCCGTACTCGCCGTGAAGAGTCAGACTCCGGAGAGGAGACCCGGAAGTGTGTGTAAGAGCAGGAGTAAAGCATCTCTCAACTCCTGATCCTGAGGATTCACGGCAAAGCTTGAGGACTGAAGAATCTCTGACACTAAAGCGCTTTAACAGAATATCAATGACTTAATGCTAATGAGTTTAAAAAACATTTAAATAAAGCTCTAGTTTAGTTCCAAGGTTTGCATGTTTATTTCTGCACACATTCACATTACTGATGATTTACTTTTTAAACTATAATCTTTTTCAAACATATGCATTTCTTTTACAAATGTTTTATTGTACCTACAACTTGTACCTACATATTCCTCGCCTTTATGAGAAAAACTACGTTTTCTGAAGAGATGCTTAGCTTCGTTTGAACGGGCATCACTGTTCAATGCAACAAAAATAAAAAATTAACGTAAAGCACAAAGACTGCATTTGTTTTTCCAGGTAAGAAAATCCCTTCATTACTCGGGTACATAAAGAAACTACATGGGTTGAGCGCTGATGAAAAGCTAATTAAATAAAACGTAAAACTAAAATTAAAATGTAATTTTAATAGTGCTGGGCAACGACTAATCGCATCCAAAACCAAAGTTTAAGTAATATTTGCATGTATATCCTGTATATATATATTTATACATAATTTATATATATATATTATATATAAATAACATTTTTCTTAAAAATATACATGCATGTGTGTGTGTATTTATATATACAAAATAATTATACACAGTACACACACATATATTATGTAAAGACAAAGTTTGATTTTGGATGCGATTAATCGTTGCCCAGGACTAAATTTGAAATAAAACCAGTCTGGGAATCTCTGATCTAATTGGTTTAATGAACTCGAAGGATGGGCACAGCACACCAATGATTTTACTTCAGTCATAAATATATGCCAAGTTTATTGTCATGAATATATAGAGGAAACACAAAACCAAACTGTTATCAGATTACATCTGATTGTACTACTTCTGCCAGACATACTCTTAAATAGACTGAAGACTGTTCTACAGAATATTATTAATCATTTAATGAAAATGCTACAAAACATTCAAACCTTTGCATACAAACGGAGTAGAAAAGAGTCAGCCAAACAAACACTGTTATGTACATTACTGGCCATTCGAAATCTCCACATTTCTCTTGGTGAAACCAACTCGAAGGATAACCAATTTTCCCTCAATATGTATTGTAAAGGGCAAAATGCATAAAATATTAATTCAGTTTAACCTCCAACATTTGGAGAAAAGGAACCAAAGGAAGCCAGCACAATCCCAACTTATTCCAATCAATGAAAAAATGCTTTTCTTACTTAGTTTTTTTGTCTAGTTTCCAGTCCAAATATCCAAACATTTATAAATCAAGATGCATTTACTAGATGAGTAAAATGCCATAAGATATAATGACTTGTTTTCTGGACAAATAATTCAAAATAAAACAACCAAACTTATCTGCCAATGGGGTAAGAAAAATAATCTTAATTCAAACAGAAACAAGTTTTATCTCATGTTTTTATGTGTTTTTGTGCAAATGTGTATGTGTAGGCTACCTGTTGTGAACCAAATTGCCCCCTGGGGACATTAAAGACATTTCAATTCAATTCAATTCTTACCCCATTGGCAGATAATTTTGCTTGTTTTGAGCAACAACTCTCTTAATTTAGATTTATTTGCCCAGAAAACAAGACATAATATCTTATGGTATTTTACACATCTAGTAAATGCATCTTGATTTAAGAATTTTTAGATATTTGGACTGGAAACAAGACAAAAATACTAAGTAATAAAAGCATTTTTTGCAGCATCCTCCATAATCACAACAGATGACCTCAAGAGTGATTTCAGTGATTCGATCTCTCCAATGTATCTGGTTTTCTCATTGGATCATTTGTGTTTAAAGTAGGTACAGTAACACTACTTAAGGAGGAACTAACCATTGGCTTTGCCAACACTTGTATGCTTGAAGCTTGAACTATATTTAAAATGGCACCATCTGGACTCAACAGCAGCTTACTGGGGCTGGGAACCATGTTTTGACCTTGTAGTGGATGGGGTGAAATAGCAGGTTTTCCGGTTGTCCCAGGTCTAATAGGTGTCATTATCACCGAGTTCATATACGGAGGAACACTAGCAATAGGAGTGGCTGGACTGGCGTTGGTTGCACCACCGATTGGTGGAACCATTGCAACTGGAAGTTTCTGCATCCGTGATATCATGCTGGTAATGGGTGGAACGGTTACCATTGGTGAATGATGTGCGATTGAAGTTTTTATTGGGGGTACCACTTGGTTTTGGGATGGTCTTCTTTGCAAGAGCATCGGAGAAGTTGTGCTTAGTAAACCTCCTTGAAGAGGAGAGGTTTCTTTTATACCTTGTGATGGTGTAACGGAGGTTTGAAAGATTGGAAGTCTCACAATGTCTGATGATACACCAGAGCGTAGAGCTTGTGAGAGACCAGATACACTCATTGGCGTTCTTGTGCTCAGTTGTTGATTGACTCGATCTGAAAGTCCAACTTTTGGTGAGGGTAGCCTGACTGGTTTTACCAATCTCATACCTTGCACAACTGAAGGAACGGTAATAGGGGTTGAAGTGTTTGGACCTTGAGGAACAGGGGAAGCAGAACTTAAGCCTTGGAATCCTCCAGGACAGGAGTTGATGAGCAGAACATGGCTACCAGGTGCAAGGCCTTGAGAAGGTACAACAAATCTGGTGTTATTGATCACAAGCTGAGTTCCAGGGGCAAGTGGGGCAGTGGTATTAATCACTATTTTCTCCTGGACACTCTTGGCGGTAGAGGTCGGAGGTCGTAGCCCAGAGGTCATGACCACTGGACTCAATGAACTCAATGCAAGAGGACCGGATACTCCAGAAGTTGTTGTTTTAACCAGTGAGCGTGAAGTGCAAAGGGATGTGATCATTGGTGTCTTGTCAGTGTTCACATCAACCGGTAACGTAGTGTGTTTGTTAATAAGGCTTCCTGAATAAGAGGAAGATATAGTCGGTTTACAGTGAAGAGCATTTAATGTTGAAATTGATGAAGGTACATCTGGTTTTACTACTGATAAAAGTGCAGAAGAAGCCATGTGGCCGGTGCCTAGCGTTGAAAACGTGAGCGTTTTCCCATCAACAGTCCCAGGCACTTTCAGAGAACTTTCTGACGGATTTCTGCTTGCAACCAAACATGTCTTTTGACCAATCTGAAGCCCACTTGAAGTTGACGTCGCAGGAACTCTGGAGACGATCACAGGTGTAGTTTTCCCAGAGGCTTCGGTTGCTGACGGCATGTTCTTGTTTGTATCGAGTATTCTTGACATTAACCCTGGGACAGCGATGCTCTGGATGTTTGTACCAGAAGAAGTGTAGGATAAAGTTGTCCCCAACTTGGGAATGACCTTCAATGCTGGTGTACTAGTAGAGGATATGTTGACGTCTGAAGCTGATGCCTCATTTTGAACATTAAGTGCTGAGTTACTTATAAACATGACTCTTGATCCTGGCAAAGTACAGGTTGCTGTAGTAGTGCTGATCTTTGAGGCTGGCGAAGGGATATTCGGTGAAGGTGAGACGAGGAAAACCTTTTGGAAAGCAGTTCGGCTTCCTGGTAGAGGCCTTTTTTGTAGGGGTTTCATTCCACATTCGGAGGCTGTATTCTCCTGAAAGCCTTGGATGTCTTTAGCAGTTATACGGTCTTTGCTTGTGGATAGGAGTGCAGATTTACCAGGGATTGATGTTTTGGCCAAATCATTGCTATTCTGATTCAGGGTTAATTGAGGGACAGTTCCGGGCACGAAAGTCGAAGAGCTGACTCTCTTTGAGAGTGACTGAGGAGTGACTCCAAGTAAAGAATTAGCAGAAACGGTGTCCGAAACAGCTTGTGTAGTGGACGTGGAAGACTTCGACACGAGAAAGGCTTGGAGTTGTGGAGATATGGTAAAAACAGGACTTGGAGGCAATGCCCCCGTTCCACTCTCAGACGTCTGAACCTTCACCACCCCAGTGTTCCCTCCTCTCGTAGTGACAAGGATAGACTGCGAGTCTCTAATGCACACTGTCCGGAGCTCCTGGTTAGCGTCGGGTTTGGTCGGACCACTGCTAGCTGATTTACTCACGGCCACCTTTGGCTCAGGAGTTTTTTTAGGCATGGCAGAACCTCCAGAAACGCTCTTTAAAGTCCTTAGATTGGGAGTAACTACAGCAGATGGTGTTCTGGCAGTGCTGGTGTCTATTAATGGTGCCACTTGCTGAACAGGAACCCTGTTTTCCGGTATGGTGAAGCCTGAAGCATTGGACAAGTACGTTGCAGTCTTAGGGAGCGATGCAGAGGCCTTATTCTCAGTGCTTTGAATCAGTAGATTTGAAGGCAGTATAACAACATGTTGCATTGATTTTTGATCTGATATTGTTTGCGCAGAAGTGATTCCTTTCCTGAGAAGCCCAACGCCACCCGCCGTCTTGTACACCACTTGTTCAGTGCTTTCAGTTGTAGATGTTGTTTCAGGTTCAGTTGGCGAACAGGTAGTTGATAATCGGATAGGCGGCAGAGCTACTGAAGTCTTGTTATTATCCCGCAGAATCTGAGCCATCACTGCAGCCTTAGGATGACTTATTAAGGTCACTTTGTTTCCAACACTCTTGGCCAGTAGTGCCTGGATGGGTTTGCAAGAACCCTGAAAGCTGCTCAAAGACTGAGGCAACGCTAACACTCGTGGGATCCCTGTTGCTTGTTCCCTGGATGCAACTTCCACATTAACTTCAGATGTTAAAGAGCTCTCTGGGTCTATTTTGCCTCTTTTGCACAGGCTCAGTTCATCACTGATTGCACCGCTTTGGCGACGTCTTGAACTGCGTGTGAAGGGTCCAGAATCTGACGACTGGATGACAATTTCAGGTCTGTCAACTTGGCATCTTGATTCGTGATTTCCTAGATGATTTACACTCTCTGCAAAAAGAAACCATGGATCAGTCCAAACAAATATCCAGGGATCATACAGACACTGTAAAATGAAATTCCAGGACTTTTCAAGCACTACTTTTTTGGTTTTCAAGGAGTACAATCAGACACTGCACTTATCAAACAATATCTTTATAATTTAAGGATTTTTAAAACTCAAATTACATATATAAGGTATGCAAAATACAACTTAAAACGTATTTGATAATATACAGTAAAGGGATAGTTCACCCAAAAATGAAAATTAGCGTTTGTTTGAGAAAAATATCCATATTTAAACCTTTATCAACTAAAATAACTAGCTTCCGGCAGACGGCCGTATGCAAGTCGACTTACGCCAAAAGAGTAACACTTGAACTTGATGCACAACGTAATGACGAACGTGGTTGCTCAGCCCTGTTTGTTTGAACCGCGAGAGTTTAAAAGCTTACGTCAAGTGATTCTCTTTTGGCGTAAGTCGACTTGTGTAGGCCGTCTGCCGGAAGCTAGTTATTTTAGTCGATAAAGTTTTAAATATGGATATTTTTCTTACATGAACGCTAGGGGTGTGACGGCTCACAAAATTCATGGTTCGGTTCGATTCGATACAGTGGTGTCACAGTTCGGTATGTTTCCGAAACTGCAAAAAGAAAGAAATGCCAGAGAAATTTCCTATTTATTAAAAGAAAAAATATTTTTAAATAAGTGTGAGTTTTCCTACATCTTGAAACTTTTAGTTTTATAAGTGGGGGTAATCTGTGAAGGATGAACAAATAATGTTTTGGTCATCACATTAAAAATAAAATTAAAATATGATAATATTTGAGCTTTGAAGTGCTGGAAAGTATGTGAGTATGTGATGTACTTGAAAGTATTTTACTATTTGTGCCAAACTTCCATGGTTACAGTGAGTGTTACTACGGTAATTCATGGTAAATGTTGCTGATCTGTGGACTTAAAGCCTTTAACTAGTTCATTCATGGAACATGTTTCTCCTGGTTTCCACGTCAGCGCTGTTTGACCCGTTAATAACGGAGAAATTTTCATGCTTCTCACTAGATCTCGCAGCGATGTTATGAATATGTAAATATGGCTGTTTTCAAGGGTTTTCCAGGACTTAAATTTCAAAAAGTCCAATTCATGCACTTCCAGTACTTTAAAGGGGTCCTACAATGGCCTTTCACAAGATGTAAAATAAGTCTCTTATGTCCCCTCACGCTTAGTTGATTTGAATTTAATTTATTTCGCTGATGTGGAGTTAACTATCATGAATATCTATAAATCATGTTCCCCGGGGTGGAGTTTATGTAAATTTTAGGGTTAGTGATGTCATTAACCTGTGTAGTTCCAACCAGCCGTTTGTTGTAGTCCTTAAAAAGCGATTTCTGTAAAATAAAATATCTCCCTTTGCTTTGAACTCTGAGCGTCGTGACTTTGCAGATGTTGTTTATGATCAAACATCAACATTACACACTAACTAAAGCCCTATTCGCACCGGATCAGTATTATCTGGGGACCTCGTGTGATTTAGAAATCCCCCCCCACATCTGATTTGACATCACATTCGCACGGGAGAAGCGAAGCCTGTGATCTTACTCGGATTTACTCCCGGATATGATGTCAATAGGCCATTGCTTGGTAATGTCTTGTCGTTATTATAGGTCTAGCTGTGTGATATCTCATAAACAGAAGAATGTTCTTTACCGCACGCTGCTATACATGTCATCATTCTTTATGTTTTTGCTCTTCTGATGGTTTTCAGCTTATCTTTCTGCAAATTGTATAGTTGTATGGTGTATATATAGCGATATGACCCAGCACCCAAAATACCATCAACAGACTCACAGGAAACAAAAACCTTGAAAAAATTATAAACAACCCGCCAAAATCACAGAGATGCCGATCGGCACGGGACTGATATTATCACATGACCTCGGCGTTCAGGAAATATGATACGGTCATTTCCGGGGGAATTTTTACTTCACAAATTACAGACATGGCCGATCCGCGCGAGATGAAGATCACAGACAACACCCACAATTATTACTAATGACTAGAGGTCACCAGGTGACACTAACCCCGCGCGAACGGTTACGTTAGCGTCTTTCAGAGGCTCACCTGTTCCCTCGTCCTTCATAGCGTTCACTTCCCCATCCTGCATCTCTTTACACACAGCGGTTCCCAGCGCATCCATCGGCTCCCTGATAAAGTTCTCATATTCGGGGTGTTTTTTGAAGTCGTCACACTCCTTTTTCAAGCGCGCTCTGTAGAGGACAAGGACAGGGATGAATTCACAAAGCTCGAGGAAGAGAGAGAGAGAGAGAGATAGAGAGCGAGAGAAAGACATAGAGAGAGAGAGAGAGAGAGAGATAGAGAGAGATAGAGAGATAGAGTGAGAGAGATAGAGTGAGAGTGATAGAGAGCGAGAGAGAGACAGATAGAGATATATAGAGAGAGAGATAGAGAGATAGATAGAGATGGAGATAGAGAGAGATAGAGAGAGCGACAGATAGAGATAGAGAGAGAGATAGAGAGAGAGAGATATATAGAGAGAGAGATAGAGAGAGAGATAGATAGAGATGGAGATAGAGAGAGAGATAGAGAGAGAGACAGACGGAATGCAGAGAAAAAGCTGCATCAAAATGAGCTCCTGAATATTTTCATCAACTTGGACCTAAAGAGTGGGACATTTCTGAAAAAAAAAAACCTTCAAATACCCTCCACAGAGGACTCTAAAGAAGAGCTTGTTGTCATCAGCTGACCGGGCTACTGACTGCCTAAGAAACTAAATAAACTGAGCTAAACAATAACAGAAGAGATAAAAGAAGAGATATTTAACAAAGACAAAGAAGAAAATAAGAAAGAACAAGAAATTACTGTGTTTTGAAGTCTTGTAAACAACAAAGTAGCCTAGCCACCTGTTTGGAGTAAACAAAGTGGTCACCATGGAAACGGGTCAGAAGGCATTTAAGCACAGCAAAGCTCCCAGCAGAGAGGTTGAATACCCTGTCAAATGTAAAAGTGCAGCAGCTAGGGAGAAACACAAGGAGAAGACACTACGGGAAAACCCAGAGATCCTCTTCACTGACTATGCTCAACAAAAGAATGGAAGAAAGAAAAATAACCTCATATTCTTCACTGATTCCATCTACATCTGGAAAGATACTGTGTCAAACAACTACCCATATGTATCCAGTGAAGGCATCGGCTCAGGGGGCAGATTAAAGATCTGCAAAGATGAACACCTGGACAAGGAGGACCCCCTTCTCACCATCACATACTACACCAAAGGAAAGGTCATGGTCCAGGGGAATGAAGCCAACCTGGAGTCCTTTGAAGATGCATTCTCTCTGTTAAAAACAGAGGTGAACACCAAGACGATGATTGTTCACACTGACAGTGAAGATGATGAAACAGAAAACCCCACCATCTTGTCCATCTCTGCCCCTTTTACACCTGCCACCTCTACCAACAGGCTAAAGGAGAGTATGGCCCTATTGGAGCTGGACTTTGCTGAATTTAAAGAGCTGACCCAGGCCAGGCTGTGTGAGCCCCAAAACAGCACTTTGCAGCAGATTCAAGAGGAGCTCCAACAGCTCAAAAGAGACAACCAGTCATTTGCATCTGACCTAAGAGGAAGTATAGAGGCACTGAAGCAGGAGAACAGGATACTTCATACCCAAATGGTCAAAGTAAAGGAAGATGCTGAGAACAGAGAAAGGAGCTTCACCAGGCAGGTCCAACACCTGACAGAGCTACTCTGTCCTGACAACTACAGAGACACAGACTCTCCCTGCCAGTGTCCCAAAGCCTTGTTTTGTCTCTGTACCACCATCTCTGCTCTACACCCAGTCCAACAACACCCTGGCAGCTCCTTCTACACCTACACTGCCAGCTGCCAACCACCAGCTCTGCCCATCACAGCCTGCCTCCACTCAGCCAGAAGAACAAGCCCCACAAGTGGTCCTACTGGTTGACTCAAATGGGAAATTCCTGGACACAAACAAGCTTTTTCCTGGTAAGAAAGTGCTTTCTAAACGCTGCAGCACCACAGGCCAGGCAATGAAGCTGTTAAAAAAGGAGACCCTCAGGAGCCCTCAATGCCTGGTGATCCACACAGGAACAAATGATCTGCACAGCCTCCGAAAAGGCACTGCTGAGGCAGTGAAGAAGATGGCAGAGCAGGCCAGTAAGGAATTTCCTGACACCCGCATTGTGATCTCCACCCTGCTGCCTAGGACAGACATCCCCCCTCATGCCATCCATGACATTAATATGGAGATCAGAAGAGGATGTGCCACCTTACCCAATGTCCACCTGGCCCTCCACCCAACCATTTGCATCTGGGACCTCTATGATGGACTCCATCTCCACAAAGAGAAGGTGAAGATCTTTGCGAAGACCCTCAAAGACACGGCCCTAGGACGCAGTCCTTCTACCCTCTCCTCAGTTACACGCTTCAGTGATCATCCCAGACCTCCTCCTCCCCACCACCCCAGGATCATCCCCCCTGCTGCCAGGAGACACAACAGCTCAGCCTGGACCTCCCCCTCCCCACCCGCCCACCACCTAACCATGGTGAAACACAACCAGAGAAGGCTACTTTCCCCCTCCTTAATCCCTTCCCACCGTCCTCCTTTACAACATCGACAGCAGAGCTACGCAACAGCACTTGTCCCTGACCTGCCTCCCCACCCACAGCAACGGAGTTATTCTTCAGTTGTGGCCCCGCCCCCTGCCACACCGCCCCCCCCCTGCCTCTGAGCTGGGAGACATCAGGAAGATGCTGCAAACTCTGTGTACCCGACTTCTGCCCAGCTAAGATATACATACAAAAAACACTTTACCATTTGGGTAACAGAACATTGATATATATTTAGTTAGTAATAGTAATAATAACAATGGTAGAAATTAGTAGGCTATAATGGTAATATTTATAATTTTTAAATATTTATTTAATATTATAAATGGATAGATAATAGAAGTTTTTTTCTTTTTTTTTT
The DNA here is from genome assembly GCA_026230005.1 of Gila orcuttii. Classification (NCBI taxonomy): domain Eukaryota; kingdom Metazoa; phylum Chordata; class Actinopteri; order Cypriniformes; family Leuciscidae; genus Gila; species Gila orcuttii. Next base: position 44,446,421 of record JAPDVR010000014.1, on the reverse strand, counting down.
TTCCTACTATATGGGTTCATTTTGTTTGTTTTTAATGCGCTCATTACATATAAGCTGTTGGAATATCCAGGGTCTCCACTCCTCGACATTTGAGCTGAAGAGTGAAGACCCTGAATTCATTAAATCTATAAAAGATGTTGACTTAATTATATTGACAGAAACATGGTGTAAAAATGATTCACTCATTCACTGTCCCCCAGGATACAACGCAATCATGGTGCCCTCTATAAAATTTAAAAACATACGTAAGGGCAGAACATCGGGGGGGATCTTGGTGTGGTACAAAGGAGATCTATGCAGTCACATCTCAACAGTAAAACAGGGTAAATCCCATGTTTGGTTGAGAATAGATCAAACCCTTGGCATTACTGATAGAGATCTCTATCTATGTGCAATATATATACCCCCAGTTGATTCTCCTTATTTTGAAGAAGATATTTTTGTTACTCTCCATTCAGAAATCGCCTACTTCCAGGCCCAGGGAAATGTTCTTCTAACTGGCGATCTGAATGCACGAACAGGAATTGAACCTGATGTCATCGACCCACAGAGCCACAACCATGTATTTGATCAGGCCCCCCTGTTTACCACACCAACCAGCACCCATCGGAACAACCTCGATTGTGAAATTAATCAAAGTGGCTGGGAGATAGTGCATCTCTGTCGGGCTTTAGGCCTGTACATAGTTAATGGTAGGTTCAGAGGGGACTCTTTAGGGAGATTCACCTACTCCTCAGCTCATGGATCTAGTGTAGTAGACTATGCAATCACTGACATGGACCCCTCAAATATCAGTGCATTCACTGTCAGACAGCAATCCCCACTTTCAGACCACAACCAAATAAATCTGTTCTTTAAACTCCCAGATCAATTAAATCCCAAAACAAAATAACCCAGTAAGCTGTATGAGTTAAATCCTGGCTACAGATGGGCCCCAGACAGTGGAGACAAACTCATCATGGCCTTGAAATCACCTGATCTGATGAATGACATGACATATTCATATATGACCAAACTCAATATGTCCCTACCAAAAACGGTGTAAACAAGGCTATTGATGACATCAACACGATATTCCATAAGGCAGCTATCAGAGCTGACCTCATAAAACAGAAACATAAGCCTATTAGAAGACAAAATGTTGAGAAATGGTTTGATAAAGAATGCAAGACCATCAGAAAGGACCTTAGAAATATAGCAAATGAAAAACACCGCCAACCAAACAACCTGGCCTTACGCATTAGATACAATGACATTTTAAATAAATACAAACGTACAATTAGGAACAAAAAACAAAATTATACCCACATGAAACTTGAAGATATTGAAAACGCCATTAATCAAGATCAATTCTGGAATATGTGGAACAAGTTCAACACAAAACTACAACAACCATTACCCATTCAAAATGGTGATATCTGGAAAACACATTTTGAAAACCTTTACAAAGACATACCAATTAAACAAATTAGACCAGAACAAAATTTTATAAAAGAAAAACTCCAAACATTAGAACAAACAATTAAAGACAACCAAAACCCTCTTGATTCTCCAATTACTTGGGAAGAATTGATCACACAGACAAAATCTCTCCAGCCGAGGAAAGCTTGTGGTCCAGACAGCATTAAAAACGAGATGCTCAAATGCAGCACCCGAGATGCAGGCTGCAGTGTTAAAGCTGTTCAATATCGTTCTACAGTCGGGATGTTTTCCTGACATCTGGTGCAAAGGGCTCATTTCCCCCATTCATAAGAGTGGGGACAAATCAGACCCTAATAACTACCGTGGCATCTCTGTCAGCAGCCGTCTAGGCAAACTATTCTGTAGCATTCAAAATAAAAGAATGCTAGATTTCATTGAGGAACACTCCATCTTAAGTAAAAGTCAGATTGGTTTCCTCCCAAAACATTGCACCACTGATCATATTAACACACATTAATTAATAAACATGTACACCAAACTAAAAATGGTAAAATATTCTCTTGTTTCATTGATTTCAGAAAAGCTTTTGATTCTATTTGGCACGAAGGTCTCTTTTACAGACTTCTACAGTGTGGTATAGGGGGCAAAATGTATGATCTAGTTAAATCTATGTATTTAGAAATATGTGTGCTGTTAAAATTGGCAACAAACAAACTGATTTCTTCACCCAGAGAAGAGGTGTTCGGCAGGGTTGCAATTTAAGTCCAACATTATTTAATATGTACATCAATGAGCTTGCTGTTGAGTTAGATCAATGTGCTGCTCCTGGCCTCTCCCTTCTAGATAGAGATGGTGAAGTCCCTGTTTTATGCTGACGATCTCCTTCTACTGTCTCCGACTAAACAAGGATTACAGCAACAGCTAGACATAGTAGAAAAGTACTGTCAGAACTGGGCTCTGGGTGTAAATATGAAGAAAACTAATATCATGATCTTCCAAAAACGCCCAAGATGTCAGGAGAACAAACATCAATTCACCATTAATAATGATGTCATTGAACACAGCATGAGCTATACCTACCTTGGTATAACCATATCGACATCAGGGAGTTTCAACATGGCAGTGAATGCACTAAAAGAAAAACCTCGAAGAGCTATACATGCAATTAAGAGAAAATTCTATAACTTCCAAATTCCAATTAAAATCTGGCTTAAAATATTTGACAGTGTCATCCAGCCCATTGCGCTGTACGGTAGTGAAATATGGGGTCCACTCAGTCATCAGAGCTATACCCGTTGGGACAAACACCCAACAGAATCTCTTCATGCAGAATTTTGCAGATACATTCTACACGTACACAGAAACACACCAACAAA
>JAPDVR010000014.1:44398623-44436123 GCA_026230005.1 Gila orcuttii | reverse complement strand
ATTGTCACATAGGCTAATTATAAATGCTTTCATATCCATATTGGTGATAATCACGATAATCCAGCCTCTCACGGAGACTTCAGAGTCCCCAACACCTGCGATGAGACGACTCGACGCCTGTGAAGAGACGACTCAACGCCGGCGATATGTTATGCCCTAAATTAATACATGATGATTAACTAACTGTATTTTTTACGTACATTTCTGAAATGCACTTTCTGTAAAGCTGCTTTGAAACAATATGTATTGTGAAAAGCGCTATACAAATAAATTTGAATTGAATTGAATTGAATATTGTGCTACATTCCTGCTAATGTACAAATATGTGCATCAAAATAAAACAGGTCCTCTTATTCAACAAAATTCATCTCCTTTAAGAATAAAGTAAAATAAAGAAAACTATAAAGAAAATGTAGCAAAACTTCAACAGGGCACTATTTTACATTTTGTAAATATATTTTAGGAAGCAAAATATAAACTTGCATTGCACTTGCATAATGGATGTGAATAAAACTCAAAATATACAATCAATAAAAAACAAATATTCCATAATATAATGTAACCAAATGAGAACATTTCAAGGCAGAACTATGGAAGTTCGATTAATGGATACAATTCAGTCATTGTTATTTGACGCTTAAAGGGATACTCCACCGTGTTTTCATATTAAACTATGTTATTCCCTTAACTAAGACGAGTTGATACAAACCTCTCTCATCTCAGTGCGTGCACTAAATCGCTCTGTCTTGCGGTGAAACTTTGTTAGCACTTAGCTTAGCCCAGTTCATTCAATAGGGGCCAAGCAGAGAAGCGACCAAACACCTCCACGTTTTCCCTATTTAAATACAGTCACTCGAGTAGTGTAACTCGACCATAAACGGTGACACAAAATAAAACGTTGCGCTTTTCTAAGCGTGTAAAATGGATAACTATATTGTATGGCGGAATACCATCGCAAGTGCTTCGACTCAGCGCAGTAATATCATCACTCCTCTCCCCCCGCTCCCTCTCCTCCTCCCTCTCATTTCAACGGGAGCGGGGGGAGAGGATTTTTTCTCGAGTGATGATATTACTGCGCTGAGTCGAAGCACTTGCAATGGTATTCCGCCATACAATATAGTTATCCATTTTACACGCTTAGAAAAGCGCAACGTTTTATTTTGTGTCACCGTTTATGGTCGAGTTACACTACTCGAGTGACTGTATTTAAATAGGGAAAACGTGGAGGTGTTTGGTCGCTTCTCTGCTTGGCCCCTATTGAATGAACTGGGCTAAGCTAAGTGCTAACAAAGTTTCACCGCAAGACAGAGCGATTTAGTGCACGCACTGAGATGAGAGAGGTTTGTATCAACTCGTCTTAGTTAAGGGAATAACATAGTTTAATATGAAAACACGGTGGAGTATCCCTTTAAGAAATGTAAAACCTGGTTGTGGTACAGTGTCAGTTATTAGTTGTGAAATCATACTGCATAAATTGAATCTTATTTAATCCTCCATATGAAAGTTTATGTGCTCGAATTATTTCTATTTATTAAACAATAGTTCAAAACAAGACATTTGTAGTACTAATTATTGGAGTCCATTAATCAAACTTCCATGCCTCTTATATAGTAATTATTACTGTGTAGTATGTACCAATTTACTAATGCTCACACTCGGTCTCTCTCACGCACTGTCGCTCGCGCGCGGACACACTCGGTCTCTCCCGTGCACTGTCGCTCGCGCGCGGACACACTCGGTCTCTCCCGTGCACTGTCGCTCGCGGGCGGACACACTCGGTCTCTCCCGTGCACTGTCGCTCGCGCGCGGACACACTCGGTCTCTCCCGTTCACTGTCGCTCACGCGCGGACACACTCGGTCTCTCCCGTGCACTGTCGCTCACGCGCGGACACACTCGGTCTCTCCCGTGCACTGTCGCTCGGGCGCGGACACACTCGGTCTCACCCGTGCACTGTCGCTCGTGCGCGGACACACTCGGTCTCTCCCGTTCACTGTCGCTCGCGCGCGGACACACTCGGTCTCTCCCGTGCACTGTCGCTCGCGCGCGGACACACTCGGTCTCTCCCGTGCACTGTCGCTCGCGGGCGGACACACTCGGTCTCTCCCGTGCACTGTCGCTCGCGCGCGGACACACTCGGTCTCTCCCGTTCACTGTCGCTCACGCGCGGACACACTCGGTCTCTCCCGTGCACTGTCGCTCACGCGCGGACACACTCGGTCTCTCCCGTGCACTGTCGCTCGGGCGCGGACACACTCGGTCTCACCCGTGCACTGTCGCTCGTGCGCGGACACACTCGGTCTCTCCCGTTCACTGTCGCTCGCGCGCGGACACACTCGGTCTCTCCCGTGCACTGTCGCTCGTGCGCGGACACACTCGGTCTCTCCCGTGCACTGTCGCTCGCGCGCGGACACACTCGGTCTCTCCCGTGCACTGTCGCTCGCGCGCGGACACACTCGGTCTCTCCCGTGCACTGTCGCTCGCGCGCGGACACACTCGGTCTCTCCCGTTCACAGTCGCTCGCGCGCGGACACACTCGGTCTCTCCCGTTCACTGTCGCTCGCGCGCGGACACACTCGGTCTCTCCCGTGCACTGTCGCTCGCGCGCGGACACACTCGGTCTCTCCCGTGCACTGTCGCTCGCGCGCGGACACACTCGGTCTCTCCCGTGCACTGTCGCTCGCGCGCGGACACACTCGGTCTCTCCCGTTCACTGTCGCTCGCGCGCGGACACACTCGGTCTCTCCCGTTCACTGTCGCTCGCGCGCGGACACTCGGTCTCTCCCGTGCACTGTCGCTCGCGCGCGGACACACTCGGTCTCTCCCGTGCACTGTCGCTCGCGCGCGGACACACTCGGTCTCTCCCGTGCACTGTCGCTCGCGCGCGGACACACTCGGTCTCTCCCGTGCACTGTCGCTCGCGCGCGGACACACTCGGTCTCTCCCGTGCACTGTCGCTCGCGCGCGGACACACTCGGTCTCTCCCGTGCACTGTCGCTCGCGCGCGGACACACTCGGTCTCTCCCGTGCACTGTCGCTCGCGCGCGGACACACTCGGTCTCTCCCGTGCACTGTCGCTCGCGCGCGGACACACTCGGTCTCTCCCGTGCACTGTCGCTCGCGCGCGGACACACTCGGTCTCTCCCGTGCACTGTCGCTCGCGCGCGGACACACTCGGTCTCTCCCGTGCACTGTCGCTCGCGCGCGGACACACTCGGTCTCTCCCGTGCACTGTCGCTCGCGCGCGGACACACTCGGTCTCTCCCGTGCACTGTCGCTCGCGCGCGGACACACTCGGTCTCTCCCGTTCACTGTCGCTCGCGCGCGGACACACTCGGTCTCTCCCGTGCACTGTCGCTCGCGCGCGGACACACTCGGTCTCTCCCGTGCACTGTCGCTCGCGCGCGGACACACTCGGTCTCTCCCGTGCACTGTCGCTCACGCGCGGACACACTCGGTCTCTCCAGTGCACTGTCGCTCACGCGCGGACACACTCGGTCTCTCCCGTGCACTATCGCTCACGCGCGGACACACTCGGTCTCTCCCGTGCACTGTCGCTCGCGCGCGGACACACTCGGTCTCTCCCGTTCACTGTCGCTCACGCGCGGACACACTCGGTCTCTCCCGTGCACTGTCGCTCACGCGCGGACACACTCGGTCTCTCCCGTGCACTGTCGCTCGTGCGCGGACACACTCGGTCTCTCCCGTGCACTGTCGCTCGCGCGCGGACACACTCGGTCTCTCTCGCGCACTGTGGCTCATGGAGGCTCGCGATCAGACAGTGGTTTAGGGAGCGCTAGATTGGCTTTGCAAAAAAATTGGCTAGATTGGGTTTGTGTGTGTGTGTGTGTGTGTGTGGGTCAGCTGACCTGAAACGAGGGTCCGGTTTGAAGAACAGCAGATCCCACTGGTCTCCTCAACGACAGTTTCCCATCAACCCTGTTTCCTGATGACGGAGAAACACCACGTTTTTATTTATTTATCCTTTATTTAACCCGGTAAATCGAGAGATCACGATCTCGTCTTCCACAGACACACAGATAACCATAAAAAAAATATTCGTACAAAACAAAAAGTAAAATACAACTATTTGTTGTACAACTATTTGTTAACATGCACAACTTTTGTCCCGATCTGAATGTAGTGTTTACATTAACGCTGAACATGTGATCGGGTTGATGTGTGTGTTTATATGTCACGCTTCAAATCGGCATATATTTTATGACATGCGCACACAAATATACAGAGTTTTCCATTGTCTACGCACATTGGTTATTTATTTGTTTTAAACATCAGACTTAATATTTATCCATTTCTGGTCATAATTAGGAGATAATGAGCATATGAGCCGTTGTGCCGCTGCTTATATTGATCACGCAGTAGTCGTGTGTGTGTGAGAGTCTAAAATGTATTAACTAACATGAACTAACAATGAGCAACACATTTGTTACTGTATTTATTCATATCTGTTAATGTTAGTTAATATAAATCCAGCTGTTCATTGTTTGTTCATGTTAGTTCACAGTGCATTAACTAACGTTAACAAATACAACCTTTGATTTTAATGACGTATTAGTAAATGTTGAAATTAATATCAACTAAGATTAATAAATGCTGTAGAAGTATTGTTCATTCTCAGTTCATGTTAACTAAGGTAAGTCAACTAATGAACCTTAAAGTGTTACCGTTTCATTTAGTCAACATGAAGTCAAAGTGTGTATTATTCACCCAGTTTCCGCCTTTTCCTCCGGTCTTTCTTCTTCACGGCTGTAGCCGCTCTCGTCAGGCTGCTTTTGGCCGTTCGCTTCTTCAAGCTCAGTTTGGGTTTCTTCATGTCTTTCTTCTTCTGGCGTGGCGATTGGTCCTCACAGGTCATGTGATTCGCATGTGAAACTCCCTTATATCGGCTCTCTCCCACTCCGAAGCTCGGCTCGCACTCTTCTTTTAACCGTTCTTCCTCGGTGAACGTTCCTCGAGCGCTTCCAGAGTCCAGAGACCATGAGAAGATGCTGGAGGAACATTTCTGACCCAGATCCTCCCCGTCGGCGAGCGAATCTTCCTTCCATGCGTTCAGCTCCTTCATCACATCTACGGACAGATGCAGACGTTCTCAAGCTTCATTTCAAACGCAAATCCGAAATTAAATGAGCTTTACTACCATGACTAAATAATAAAATAAAATTCTGAATAAATATAGCGGCAAGCAGCAATTATCGGGGACAAGCACAACAGAATCGAACAACGAAGCTAGCAGCAGATCAACTGGAAAAATTAGTAAATAAAGCAAAAAGGTTCACAACCTATAAATACATTGCGTTGTAATGAGATATATTGCTTATAATATAATTTTTATTACAATTACTGACCGCAAGGGGCGCTGCCCTGACACTTTTCGAGTACCTTCAGGGCATGGTCCCGAAGAAACATACTAAGTTTTGTAACGAAATGCCACTGAGTTTTGTAACGATATATGCCAATGCGTTACATAACAATATACCACATGCCGCCCTGAATCTAATGAGACCACTTTTATGATTTTTGGGCAAACCGTTCAAAAGTAAAAGGCAAAAATATTCATAATTTTTTCGGAACAACGGCTATTTTATATATATATATATATATATATATATATAAAATAGCTGTTGTTCCGAAAAAATTATGAATATTTTTTTACATAAATATTACATAAATATTTACATATATATATATATATATATATATATATATATATATACACACACACACACAGGTGAAACTCGAAAAATTTGAATATCGTGCAAAAGTTATAATTTTGATGATAATGTCTTACAGCTTATGAAAACCCCCAATTCAAAATCTCAGAAAATTAGAATATTACATGAAATCAATAAAAAAAAAGATTTTAAATACAGAAATGTCGGCCCTCTGAAAAGTATAATCATGCATATCGTCCCCTTGGAATTATAAGGTTCTATCTGCGTTCTGAGCAGTTTTGAGATATTGAGCTTTAAAGTTTTTGCATTCCATTTGACTGTGTAGAAATAACATTTTTATTTTCTAAATAAAAAGTTCCAAAATGTACACAACTTAAAAAACAACATCACATAATGTAAAGAAGTGGTCACAGAATAAGAATATGTGAATAACTCGATTTTGACAAAAATGTCAGATAGAACCTTATAATTCCAAGGGGACGATATTTATATAGTTATTTATACTAAATATATTAGTTTCACCTTTTAATTTACATAACTAAAATACATGAACTGTTGCACGATATTCTAATTTTTCGAGTTTCACCTATATATATATATATATATATATATATATAATATATATACACAAATGAACTAAATTAATAACTTTTTACAACAAAAATGAAACATCACTGAACTTACTTAAGCTGGACTATGATGCTTTTTCTTCGAGATCTGCTGTATAGCAGAAACAAACTGTGTTGTATTATTTTCCTGTTATCTCTGTAAAGCTGCTTTGAAACAATCTGTATTGTAAAAAGCGCTGTATAAATAAAGGTGACTTGACTTTGGACAGTTGGTGGCGCTAGAGCTATTGAGTTAGAGACTTTGCTCTGGTGACAGTTCCAACAAACTGTCCTCTATCTGTGTGTCAATTTCACAACTTTCCCGCAAGTGGTTCTATAGTGGATAATTGCCGCAGTTTGCTTTATTAGCATTTTTTTCCCGTTCGTGCTGCTTGAGCTTAAATGCTTAAATTGTTCTTTATATTTTTAATTTAGACATATTGTTTAATGTTTTCAAGTAAAAGAAACCCTTAAGATATAACGTAAACATTGCCTAATCGTAAGCTTGTTCAGAAATGGTGACAAAACTAAAAAAAACCTTAAACTTAAAAAATAACGTCTTTCTCGTTAAACGTCATTGAAATAAACGAATATACGATTTTTATGAGCCCAAATATTCTAATACAATATTTTCGAAAAATGCCAATCCCCGATAAGAATGCCAACAGATACAATAGATGCTTGGCCCCTAATAAATGGTTTCGATAAATAATTAAAAACAAAACGAACAATAGCAACAATAAAAAAAATAAAGTAAATCTTGGCCAGGATGCTCTTGCAAAAGAGATTTATAATTTTAATGTGCTTTCTTTCCTGGTAAAATAAAGGTTATAATAATAATAATAATAATAAACAATAGCAACAATAAAACTCACGTGTTTCCAGCTTGACCTCTGACCCCTCCGGTTCCTCCTGCGATCTCTTGACGTGTAACAGCTGCAGAGGAAACTCCATCGCGGCACACGGACTCTGGCGGTAGATCCTCAGGTCGGCGCCGCAGAAGTGAGGGAAGTGTATGTACGCGTTCTCCTGCGCGTCGTAGCCCAGGATGGACTCGCGGCACTCGTGGATCGGCTGTGCGAGAACCGCGACCTGAACGTCCTTCTGCGTCTCGTACACGTGATCGCACAGGCCCTTGAGGAGCCACACGCGCTGTTTAAACGTGAGCATGTGGAACGGCGTCTCCTCTAGCGGACTCACGTCTCCTAGCGTCCAGAAGAACTGATGGGAAAGTCCTAGGAGTTCGGCACGAGCCGTTTGGTCCTCGGCCCTCGCGAGCGAGCGGTACCAGTCCTGAACCCGCCGCCGAAGCTCCGCCTCCCACTTCCTGTACGGCAACGGCGGGTGGCGGTGGGCGTTCGCTCTTTTATTCGGGTGAAGGAGCAGAGAGGTCATGACCTTAGCTAGGAACGAGCTACAGCGCGGCATTAGCAAGCAGCGCTCCAGCTCGTAGAAGACGATCTCGGGGAGGTTGAGCGCTTTCTGAGCCAGACACAGGAAGTGGCCGATGGCGGGAAGCTCCCACATGGTCCGAACGGCCCACGGCTCCGCCAGCGCGAGCAATGAACGCTCCCAATCCTCCAGATCCTTCACCGACGCCTCCTCTGCTTCTTTACGCTGCAGCTCACGCTGCCTAGAGGTCAAAGGTCAACGGTTACAGTAAAATATTCAAACTGACGAAATACAAGTATGGCTTAACTTGAAGAAATTATGACTGAAATATAATACCAAATTTACTAGGGATGGGAGAAAAAAATCGATTCGCCTAGGTATCGCGATTTCTTTTTAACCGGTTTTAAAATAGATTTTTTTATTACAGAATTGATATTAATTCAAATTAAATTGCTTTATTTTTGTCCTTGCTTGTAGATGAGCTTGACAGAAGTTCTTTCGTTCCAACAGAGGATGAAATGTGTCGTTATCGAGTGTTGAGTGGCGTAATATCCCTTTAAAGCGGAAGTGACGTGAGACTGAAAGCCCTCAAGCTACTCGTATACTGAGAGAGAGATAAGATAATAGAGCAGCTCGACTCATCTTTAAAACACTGTGATCTCGATTCAAACACCCACGCGATCTTCTTCCATTTCATCTGTCTATTAAACCTTTGACAAAATCATATCGCAACATTCAGATATGCGTTGCTGCTGACCAGGAGAGAGTTGTCATGAAACACCAGTCTTTTCAACCTCATAGTATCATTATTTCTGTGATACGAATCACAATACTTGTAGAATCGCAATTCTTAAAAAAAATCGCAACACATTTCGTATCGGCACCCAAGTATCGTGATAGTATCGAATCGGGAGATAGTCGTCCCCGCCCTAAAATTTACCATTGTATTTTGTAGAGTATATACAGTCAAACCAAAAATTAATCAACGGTTATGGTCGGTAAGAGATTTAGGAGTCTACGAGTGTTATGTGTTGAGTGTTACGAGTGTCTACGATATGTTCAAATAAAAGTGATTCTATGGATCTATATGTTCAAATAAAAGTGATTTCCTCTGGATCTGTGTGTTCAAATGAAAGTGATTCCTTATGGATCTATATGTTCAAATAAAAGTGATTTCCTATGGATCTATATGTTCAAATAAAAGTGATTTCCTATGGATCTATATGTTCAAATAAAAGTGATTCCCTGATCTATATGTTCAAATGAAAATGATTCCATATGGATCTATATGTTCAAATAAAAGTGATTTCCTATGGATCTATATGTTCAAATAAAAGTGATTTCCTATGGATCTATATGTTCAAATAAAAGTGATTCCCTATGGATCTATACGTTCAAATGAAAGTGATTCCCTATGGATCTATATGTTCAAATAAAAGTGATTCCCTATGGATCTATATGTTCAAATGAAAGTGATTCCCTGTGGATCTATATGTTCAAATAAAAGTGATTCCCTGTGAATCTATATGTTCAAATAAAAGTGATTTCCTATGGATCTATATGTTCAAATAAAAGTGATTCCCTATGGATCTATACGTTCAAATGAAAGTGATTCCCTATGGATCTATATGTTCAAATAAAAGTGATTCCCTATGGATCTATATGTTCAAATGAAAGTGATTCCCTGTGGATCTATATGTTCAAATAAAAGTGATTCCCTGTGAATCTATATGTTCAAATAAAAGTGATTTCCTATGGATCTATATGTTCAAATAAAAGTGATTCCCTATGGATCTATACTTTTAAATAAAAGTGATTTCCTATGGATCTATATGTTCAAATAAAAGTGATTCCTTATGGATCTGTATGTTCAAATAAAAAGTGATTCCCTATGGATTTATATGTTCAAATGAAAGTGATTCCCTGTGGATCTATATGTTCAAATAAAAGTGATTCCCTGTGAATCTATATATTAAAATAAAAGTGATTTCCTATGGATCTATATGTTTAAAGAAAAGTGATTCCCTATGGATCTATATGTTCAAATAAAAGTGATTCCCTATGGATCTGTATGTTCAAATAAAAGTGATTCCCTGTGAATTTATATATTCAAATAAAAGTGATTTCCTATGGATCTATATGTTTAAATAAAAGTGATTCCCTATGGACCTGTATGTTCAAATAAAAGTGATTCCCTATGGATCTATATGTTCAAATAAAAGTGATTCCCTGATCTATATGTTCAAATGAAAGTGATTCCATATGGATTTATATGTTTAAATGAAAGTGATTCCCTATGGATCTATATGTTCAAATAAAAGTGATTTCCTATGGATCTATGTTCAAATAAAAGTGATTCCCTGATCTATATGTTCAAATGAAAGTGATTCCCTATGGATCTATATGTTCAAATAAAAGTGATTTCCTATGGATATATATGTTCAAATAAAAGTGATTTCCTATGGATCTATATGTTCAAATAAAAGTGATTCCCTATGGATCTATATGTTCAAATGAAAGTGATTCCCTATGGATCTATATATTCAAATAAAAGTGATTTCCTATGGATCTATATGTTTAAATAAAAGTGATTCCCTATGGATCTGTATGTTCAAATAAAAGTGATTCCCTATGGATCTATATGTTCAAATAAAAGTGATTCCCTGATCTATATGTTCAAATGAAAGTGATTCCCTATGGATCTATATGTTCAAATAAAAGTGATTTCCTATGGATCTATATGTTCAAATAAAAGTGATTTCCTATGGATCTATATGTTCAAATAAAAGTGATTCCCTATGGATCTATATGTTCAAATAAAAGTGATTCCCTATGGATCTATATGTTCAAATAAAAGTGATTCCCTGTGAATCTATATATTCAAATTAAAGTGATTCCTATGGATCTATATGTTTAAATAAAAGTGATTCCTTATGGATCTGTATGTTCAAATCAAAGTGATTCCCTATGGATCTATATGTTCAAATAAAAGTGATTCCCTGATCTATATGTTTAAATGAAAGTGATTCCATATGGATTTATATGTTAAAATGAAAGTGATTCCCTATGGATCTATATGTTCAAATAAAAGTGATTTCCTATGCATCTATATGTTCAAATAAAAGTGATTCCCTGATCTATATGTTAAAATGAAAGTGATTCCCTATGGATCTATATGTTCAAATAAAAGTGATTTTCTATGGATCTATATGTTCAAATAAAAGTGATTTGCTATGGATCTATATGTTCAAATAAAAGTGATTCCCTATGGATCTATATGTTCAAATGAAAGTGATTCCCTGTGGATCTATATGTTCAAATAAAAGTGATTTCCTATGGATCTATATGTTCAAATAAAAGTGATCCCCTCTGGAACTGTATGTTCAAATAAAAGTGATTCCCTATGGATCTATACGTTTAAATAAAAGTGATTTCCTATGGATCTATATGTTCAAATAAAAGTGATTCCTTATGGATCTGTATGTTCAAATAAAAAGTGATTCCCTATGGATTTATGTTCAAATGAAAGTGATTCCCTGTGGATCTATATGTTCAAATAAAAGTGATTCCCTGTGAATCTATATATTCAAATAAAAGTGATTTCCTATGGATCTATGTTTAAATAAAAGTGATTCCCTATGGATCTGTATGTTCAAATAAAAGTGATTCCCTGTGAATCTATATATTCAAATAAAAGTGATTTCCTATGGATCTATATGTTTAAATAAAAGTGATTCCCTATGGATCTGTATGTTCAAATAAAAGTGATTCCCTATGGATCTATATGTTCAAATAAAAGTGATTCCCTGTGAATCTATATATTCAAATAAAAGTGATTTCCTGTGGTTCTATATGTTTAAATAAAAGTGATTCCCTATGGATCTGTATGTTCAAATAAAAGTGATTCCTCATGGATCTATATGTTCAAATAAAAGTGATTCCCTATGGATCTATATGTTCAAATAAAAGTGATTCCCTATGGATCTATATGTTCAAATAAAAGTGATTCCCTGTGAATCTATATATTCAAATAAAAGTGATTTCCTATGGATCTATATGTTTAAATAAAAGTGATTCCCTATGGATCTGTATGTTCAAATAAAAGTGATTCCCTATGGATCTATACGTTCAAATAAAAGTGATTCCCTGTGAATCTATATATTCAAATAAAAGTGATTCCCTATGGATCTATATGTTTAAATAAAAGTGATTCCCTGTGAATCTATATATTCAAATAAAAGTGATTCCCTATGGATCTATATGTTTAAATAAAAGTGATTCCCTATGGATCTGTATGTTCAAATAAAAGTGATTCCCTATGTATCTGTATGTTCAAATAAAGTGATTCCCTATGGATCTATATGTTCAAATGAAAGTGATTTCCTGTGGATCTATATGTTCAAATGAAAGTGATTCCCTATGGATCTATATGTTCAAATGAAAGTGATTTCCTGTGGATCTATATGTTCAAATGAAAGTGATTCCCTATGGATCTATATGTTCAAATGAAAGTGATTTCCTGTGGATGTGTGTGTTCACCTCTTCTGGTCTTTGGCTCTCTGCAGCTCCTCCAGTCTCAGCGCCTGCACCATGATGGACTCGCTGCCGCCCACTGTAATGGCCGCCAGGTTTCGTGGCACCAAACGCCGCCTGGACGACGTGCCGACCGACGCTTTCTCATCCTCGGTGCCGAAACGGCCTCTGGAGGTCACGGCTAGCGTGGTTTTCTCACGCAACGTCCTGGTGTGGGGAAGAAAACATCAGTAAATCTCAAAGCTTCAATTCAATTCACTTTTATTTGTATAGCGCTTTTCACAATATACATAATTTCAAAGCAGCTTTACAGAAAATGCATGAGTGCATATTACAATTTACAGTGATCTGTTATCAGAGGAAACGGTCTAAGTTACGTATTTCAGAAATGCACATAAAAAAAACACAGTTAGCTAAAAATGTATTAATTTGAACGATGTAATAATTTAATGCTGATGCAATGAGCTCATTGAAGTAATGAATACTTCAGTTCAGAACGAACTGTTTCAACAGATTCATAAATAAGACTAATCTGAACAGGATAAGAGTGTGACGCTCGTGCTGTACGCGATTCATTTTTAATGACTAGAAATATTTGTAATATTGAGTTAATATTCTAGTACTTGGTTAGATTGTATGCTCCATTTCCATGTTTTCGTTTTGAATGTTTTTGTTCGTCTGAGTGATTCTTTGCCAACGTAAATACTGTCAACTAGATTAATTAAACATCAGGGAACACTTTAATGACTTTACATTAAATAACATTTACTGTCTTAAATAACATCTTACTATACATTTAATGTAGAGATTCTAAAGTAAATTTGTCAGAAATTGTTACATTCTTATGCAGACATTCTAAAGTAAATCATATTGTACTTTATTGTTTAATCTATAATGGATTGTTTGATTCAACTTCACATGCTACAAACATTGTGAACAGTAAAAGCATCTCCAGTGACATACAGCAGGCTTTTCTTCATGAACATGTTTGCATGAAACACAAAGAAGAGCGGATTACGCTTAAGTTATTGCATTATGAACAATTTATGTAAGAATGGATTTTTAAAAAATCTAAAAAGTAAACATACAAATGATCTCCAACAAGTGCAGGATCGAAATAAAAGGTAAATGAGGAAAATATGAAGACTATTAAACTATTTCCTTTATCTGCATAATTTAATTCTAGATGCAACAATGTACACAAGAATGTAACAATTTCTGACACACATTAGAAATTCTAAAGTAAATGCCTCAGAAATTGTTACATTGTTATGTAGAAATTGTAATGTAAATGCTTCAGAAAATTGATACATTCTTATGTAGAAATTCTAATGTAAATGCTTCAGAAATTGATACATTCTTATGTAGAAATTCTAAAGTAAATGCGTCAGAAATTGTTACATTCTTATGTAGAAATTCTAATGTAAATGCGTTAGAAATTGTTACATTCTTATGTAGAAATTCTAAAGTAAATGCGTCAGAAATTGTTACATTCTTATGTAGAAATTCTAATGTAAATGCGTTAGAAATTGTTACATTCTTATGTAGAAATTCTAAAGTAAATGCGTCAGAAATTGTTACATTCTTATGTAGAAATTCTAAAGTAAATGCGTTAGAAATTGTTACATTCTTATGTAGAAATTCTAAAGTAAATGCGTCAGAAATTGTTACATTCTTATGTAGAAATTCTAATGTAAATGCGTTAGAAATTGTTACATTCTTATGTAGAAATTCTAATGTAAATGCATTAGAAATTGTTACATTCTTTTGTAGAAATTCTAATGTAAATGCATCAGAAATTGTTACATTCTTATAATTTCTTTTGAATGTAAATACGTCAAATTTTTTTACATTCTTATGTAGAAATTCTAATGTAAATGCATTAGAAATTGTTACATTCTTTTGTAGAAATTCTAATGTAAATGCATCAGAAATTGTTACATTCTTATAATTTCTTTTGAATGTAAATACGTCAAAAATTGTTACATTCTTATGTAGAAATTCTAATGTAAATGCATTAGAAATTGTTACATTCTTTTGTAGAAATTCTAATGTAAATGCATCAGAAATTGTTACATTCTTATAATTTCTTTTGAATGTAAATACGTCAAAAATTGTTACATTCTTATGTAGAAATTCTAATGTAAATGCATTAGAAATGGTTACATTCTTATGTAGAAATTCTAATGTAAATGCATCAGAAATTGTTACATTCTTATGTAGAAATTCTAATGTAAATGCGTTAGAAATTGTTACATTCTTATGTAGAAATTCTAATGTAAATGACTTAGAAATTGTTACATTCTTATGTAGAAATTCTAATGTAAATGCGTCAGAAATTGTTATTCTTATGTAGAAATTCTAATGTAAATGCGTTAGAAATTGTTACATTCTTATGTAGAAATTCTAATGTAAATGCATTACAAATTGTTACATTATTTTGTAGAAATTCTAATGTAAATGCATCAGAAATTGTTACATTCTTATAATTTCTTTTGAATGTAAATACGTAAAAAATTGTTACATTCTTATGTAGAAATTCTAATGTAAATGCATTAGAAATTGTTACATTCTTTTGTAGAAATTCTAATGTAAATGCATCAGAAATTGTTACATTCTTATAATTTCTTTTGAATGTAAATGCATTAGAAATTGTTACATTCTCATGTAGAAATTCTAATGTAAATGCATTAGAAATTGTTACATTCTTATGTAGAAATTCTAATGTAAATGCATCAGAAATTGTTACATTCTTATGTAGAAATTCTAATGTAAATGCGTTAGAAATTGTTACATTCTTATGTAGAAATTCTAATGTAAATGACTTAGAAATTGTTACATTCTTATGTAGAAATTCTCATGTAAATGCGTCAGAAATTGTTACATTCTTATGTAGAAATTCTAATGTAAATGCATCAGAAATTGTTACATTCTTATGTAGAAATTCTAATGTAAATGCGTTGGAAATTGTTACATTCTTATGTAGAAATTCTAATGTAAATGCGTCAGAAATTGTTACATTCTTATGTAGAAATTCTAATGTAAATGCGTCAGAAATTGTTACATTCTTATGTAGAAATTCTAAAGTAAATACGTCAGAAATTGTTACATTCTTATGTAGAAATTCTAATGTAAATGCGTTAGAAATTGTTACATTCTAATAAAAAAAATTAATGTAAATACGTCAGAAATTGTTACATTCTTATGTAGAAATTCTAATGTAAATGCGTTAGAAATTGTTACATTCTTATAAAAAATTGAATGTAAATACGTCAGAAATTGTTACATTCTTATGTAGAAATTCTAATGTAAATGCATTAGAAATTGTTACATTATTTTGTAGAAATTCTAATGTAAATGCATTAGAAATTGTTACATTCTTAAGTAGAAATTCTAAAGTAAATGCGTTAGAAATTGTTACATTCTTATAAAAAAATTGAATGTAAATACATCAGAAATTGTTACATTCTTATGTAGAAATTCTAATGTAAATGCATTAGAAATTGTTACATTCTTTTGTAGAAATTCTAATGTAAATGCATCAGAAATTGTTACATTCTTATGTAGAAATTCTAATGTAAATGCATTAGAAATTGTTACATTCTTTTGTAGAAATTCTAATGTAAATGCATTAGAAATTGTTACATTCTTAAGTAGAAATTCTAAAGTAAATGCGTTAGAAATTGATACATTCTTATAAAAAAATTGAATGTAAATACAAAAGAAATTGTTACATTCTTATGTAGAAATTCTAATGTAAATGCATTAGAAATTGTTACATTCTTTTGTAGAAATTCTAATGTAAATGCATCAGAAATTGTTACATTCTTAAAATTTCTTCTGAATGTAAATACGTCAGAAATTGTTACATTCTTATGTAGAAATTCTAATGTAAATGCATTAGAAATTGTTACATTCTTTTGTAGAAATTCTAAAGTAAATGCGTCAGAAATTGTTATTCTTATGTAGAAATTCTAATGTAAATGCGTTAGAAATTGTTACATTCTTATAAAAAATTTGAATGTAAATACGTCAGAAATTGTTACATTCTTATGTAGAAATTCTAATGTAAATGCATTAGAAATTGTTACATTATTATGTAGAAATTCTAATGTAAATGCGTTAGAAATTGTTACATTCTTATAAAAAAATTGAATGTAAATACAAAAGAAATTGTTACATTCTTATGTAGAAATTCTAATGTAAATGCATTAGAAATTGTTACATTCTTTTGTAGAACTTCTAATGTAAATGCGTTAGAAATTGTTACATTCTTATAATTTTTTTTGAATGTAAATACGTCAGAAATTGTTACATTCTTATGTAGAAATTCTAATGTAAATGCATTAGAAATTGTTACATTCTTTTGTAGAAATTCTAAAGTAAATGCGTCAGAAATTGTTATTCTTATGTAGAAATTCTAATGTAAATGCGTTAGAAATTGTTACATTCTTATAAAAAATTTGAATGTAAATACGTCAGAAATTGTTACATTCTTATGTAGAAATTCTAATGTAAATGCATTAGAAATTGTTACATTATTATGTAGAAATTCTAATGTAAATGCGTTAGAAATTGTTACATTCTTATAAAAAAATTGAATGTAAATACGTCAAAAATGGTTACATTCTTATGTAGAAATTCTAATGTAAATGCATTAGAAATTGTTACATTCTTATAATTTCTTTTGAATGTAAATACGTTAGAAATTGTTACATTCTTATAATTTTTTTTGAATGTAAATACGTCAGAAATTGTTACATTCTTTCTGATGTACATATTTGCGTCCAGAATTAATTTCAATGTAAATTGGTAACTAATCCATTCTGTTGAACTACATTCTATGCGAATGCGGCAGTGAACTTAAACATAATTCGTTTTTGTGTCACATGACTGAATCTCAACAGCGACTTGTTATTATTACCTGGACAACAGGGTCAACTTTTGTTCTAGAATAATCTCCAGTTTCTGGGCCTGTTTAGAGATCCAGTGATCGACTCCGTGAAAGCGATAACAGTTCTCTAACATCAGTCTGAAGTCGGCCACGAACGCAGTGATGGATTCATACTCGCGATTTATAAATTTATCACGCATCTTTCTGAAGCTTATGTCCGCATCAGGGCTCTGGGATCCGGGATGCCAGAACGGGGCCGTTATGCATTTATGCTTCTCTGAAAGAAAGCTTTGAAATATTCTGTAGGCCTGCTGGATCTCGGGCGTAAGATCGTCCCCGTGTTCCACCGCACTGGCCCAGCTGTCGTCCTCAGAGATCACTGGGTCACTTCTATCACAGTGTGACATGAAATTCTCTAGCCCTGATTGGTCAGATGACCCGTTGCACAGGAGCTTTGACCCCTCCAGTCCCGCGGGTTTCAGCGCGCAGGAGGTCAAGGTCAAACGATGGTTCGGGTTCATGTCCTCACACGTGTGTGTGCTCTCGCTCGGGTCCGAATGAAGCTTCATTCTCCTGCCGTGATGCTCACCTGCACAGGTGCCTCCAGCATCATCTGTCAATCAATGTCAATCTGGCATCACATGATGAAGCCATTGCTGTTCCTGACGGAGGCTGTGTGAAGGAAGACATTAAACCGTTAAAACGGAACACAGAAAAAGATTAAAATGAAAAACATAGAATTTGTGGAAAAGAAATAACAGAATTTGAATGGGGAAATAGATTTCTAAAGGCCCTGTTGATAAATATTAAATTGAAATGTTAGAAATTCAATCCATCAGACCTGCTTTTAGATTATTAAAATGTAATTAAATCAATAATAAAAGAGAATCCAAAAAAATAATATGGAAAACATAGATTTGGGGAAATACAGAAAATGTTTAATTTGGCTCTGACATAAAATCAATTTCAATAAATAATAAATATAAATGTTAACAAAATAGCAAATTGTTGAAGTTGTATTACTTCAGTTAATTAGACATGTATTTTGATTAAAAATAAATAAATAAATAAATAAGGAGAGTATGGACATACTGTTTAAAGAAAAACTACTACCAGTTAAATGAGTACTTGACGTAAGTACTGCATAAATCATGTTCTAATAAATAATAATTATTCAAACTCGAGCATTTCCATGAATTTCTACAAATCGGCTGAAACTCATTTAAAGTCCATCAACCAGCTATAAGTTGTGTTAATCTCCCAGTCTTTCATTTTTTAGGAGTTTACAGCATTACCAAAGCGCTGTCCTGTATTGTCGAGTGAAACATTAAACCGGCCGCACTAGGCCTCAGCGCCAGCGGCCTCGATTTCACTCTCACACCCGGGAGGACTCGCCTGAGCCGGGCAGCCGCCGCTCTTTCTCCCGGCGACCGAAGAATCTCATAGTTCCAGTGAGGCGTGATCTGTCAGAAAAACGCCGTTAAAAGCCGAATCGCGGTTGTTTTTCCGCTTTCACGAGGGAAAACCTGTCAGATTTACGCGAAAAGCTTGTGAGAATGAGATGAGAGAGACTCGGCGCCACTGAATCACAGACCGCTGTTTACATGTGTGCGCGCGCGCGCGCGTGCGTGCGTGTGTGTGTGCAGAAAAATAATCAAAACTTCATACATGTTAGTTAGAGGACCAGAGTTACAGCAAGGTTTTAATACAAAGGAAAGGAAAGGAATGAAATCTAATTCTTTTCATTTGCTCAAGGCTAGAAACATTAACCTGTGTGAATATTCCAGAATTTTCCGGTTTTATTTGACTTCTCAGTAAAGCTTTCAGGGTAAAGGTTCAGATTCCAGAAGACAGAAAATCAAATTGGAGCTTAAACAGGGAACAAACTCAGGAATCTTCAGGTGAATCTCAAATTCTCGGAAGTTCGTACTTTCGAGTCGTGTTTACGACATCGGGTCACTATCGTCGAAGCAAGATGGCGGTGTACCATCACTAACTACTCAAAATTACAACAGGGTTTTAAACTCTACTCTTAGAAAATTAAGTAGGCTACAAAGAATGTTTTGCTTTTTAACGGTTTTTATTGATTTATGAAGCCACAATAAACTTTATCGTTACATATTATATTGTTATATTACAATGATGTTATATTTTGTTATATTTAGGGAATCTAAAGCTTATTTAGGGCAAATAAATAAAGCCTGACAATGTCACTGCTAAATACCAATATTGTGGTATTCCACCACGTTTCTGACTGACACACACAACTCCTAAAGATCGGGCTTAAAGTAAAGAAAGAGCTTCCCACTCGAGTTTACGATTTTGTGGTGGCGTTCATATGAAGCTTGTTTCGCAACCGAATAAAACAATTTAAAAGATAATTAAGACTTTTGATCTCACAACTCAGAATTGTGAGATAGAAACTCTCTATTGCAAGTTATAAAGTCAGAACTGTGAGAAAAATGTACAAATTGCAAGAAAAAGTCAGAATCGCGAGATAGAAACTCTCAATTGCAAGTTGTAAAGTCAGAATTGCGAGAAAAATTCAGAATTGTGAGATTTAAATCTGTAAATCTGAAAATGTCTATTCTGACCAAACCCAACTGTGATACTTTTATTCTCATATATTTATATTTTTATTTTTTATTCTTATAATTTGTAGTATTATGTTTCTGTTGTATTTGTATCTGTATATGTCCACTGGAAGCCTCAGTACCAAAAACAAATTCCTTGTGTGTGCAAGCACACTTGGCAATAAAGCTCTTTCTGATTCTGATTTAAACGCAATTTCGCAAAAGTTGCAATTACCTTTTTTATTTTTTGTTCGGTGGGGAAAACAAGCTTTCATAAGTTCACGTGTGTTCAATTTGTAAATACGATATTTTCAACATGGCTTGCACCATAAAAATCAAAAGAAATAAAGAAGAAATTCATTAAGAAGTCTTTTTATCTTATGCCTGATTATAATGATATTTTCATGATAATTAAGCCTGTCAATTCAAAAGTTTCATTTTATATCGATTTTGGGCTGAAATTAAATTTTCATAGCAAAGAAACTGCATTGAAAAATGAAAAGAAAAAGATACAAACGGGTAAAAGACAAACCAATCAAGATAAGATCATAGTCCTTAAGATATTTGTTATTATTATTATTTATGAGTTTGAGAGATTTTTACAGTGTGGTTACTTCAAGAGAAATAAAGAAATATATCTTTAAGATTTTATGTAAAGAGATAAGGTGACGTCACCATGCGATGTTCTCAGTCAACACTAGATGTCTCCAGTGTTCATGAGGCGTTAGGAAACACTAGTCCAGTATGGAATAATAGTGCACTACATACTGCACTGAAAACATGGCCTCTAACACTAGAACACACTGCTGTTACGTGACCTCAGTTATCATTTCAGAAATTGTATAGAATCTGCTTTTGTGTTTAAATAAAAAAAAATTCATGGAGAAATTAAAATTAGTGGTTGATGAAATTTCTGGAAGGTCAAATTGGCCTTAACTTCCTCTACACTGCAAACAAAAATGCTTTTCTTACTCAGTATTTTTGTCTTGTTTCCAGTCCAAATATCTAAAAATTCTTAAATCAAGATGCATTTACTAGATTAGTAGATATTATGTCTTGTTTTCTGGGGAAATAAATCAAAATTAAGTGATTTGTTGCTTAAAAAAAGCAAAATTATCTGCCAATGTGGGGTTAGAATTTTTTTTTTCTGTTTGAATTAAGATAATTGTTCTTACCCAATTGGCAGATAATTTAGCTTGTTTTGAGCAACAAATCACTTAATTCTGAATTATTTCCCCAGAAAAAAAGACATATCTTATGGCATTTTACTCATCTAGTAAATGCATCTTGATTTAAGAATTTTTAGATATTTGGCCTGGAAACAAGACAAAAACACTAAGTAAGAAAAGCATGTTTTGTAGTGTACTTGTAGTAGTATGGTAGTATGAACACACTTTCCTCATGAAATATGGGGAATATTTTAAATTTTCATAATGTTTCCTGATAAGAACCTTGAAAGAATCAAAGTATTAGATCTGATCATGTGATTCTTCTGTGTGAAACAGAACTAAAAAGACAAATCACACATTGATTCTGGAATCAAAATATTTAATAAGTACATAACAAGTATTATACCATGTATAAAATTTGGAATCACAATTGGAAGCGATGTGTCTTCTGGGATTCACCACATTGACGGAGCGAACGAGTGGAACAGTAATGACAGGAGGACATAATCAATCTTCATTAATAAGTGCAAGAGAACATAAAACACCACAGTAAAGCTGAAGCAGAGAGAGCATCACAGACCAGAGATATTCTGAGTTTGTATAATCTTTAAACATTTTACATGTACAGTTCCTGAAAAATAAAAGCAGAAATCTTTTTTCTGAAAAGAAAAAGAACGTCACCACAAAAAGAGGACAAACAGGCCAAGCAACGAACAACAGATGAACACTTGAGCGAAACCAACGCTTGAGGAAAAACTGCACTTTTACAGATGTGGAGCGATTCTCAGCGAATACACAATCCTGTTCTCATGACCGTCGACACCATCGGCTCGTAACTCACCGCAGAAACACGTCGACACCATCGGCTCGTAACTCACCGCAGAAACACGTCGACACCATCGGCTCGTAACTCACCGCAGAAACACGTCGACACCATCGGCTCGTAACTCACCGCAGAAACACGTCGACACCATCGGCTCGTAACTCACCGCAGAAACACACGCAGTGACAAAACCAAGACCATTAACATATTCTGAATAGGGACATTATTTTCATTCAATTTAAACACATTTTACCCCCATTAATATGTCAAAAACTGATATATTATTTATTAAATTGTATTTATACATTTAAAATATTAAAAGTACATATAAAAACGATCCATATTAAAAGCATTTACACACTGTATTCGATACACTGCCTCTAATGCTTGTTTTATTAACAAAAAAATCTGTTTTACAGTCAATAGAATCTAAGTAAAATCACTAATGAGAAATAAAAACATCTGGACACGTTAATAAGAATTTGGGATGAAAATTTGCGTCACTATGCAAATAATAGTTTCTTTGTGCATAAATGATGTTTTTGGGGGGTGAAATATGAGGCGACGTGTTTCTGACAGGATTCACGAGGAGCGTTCGCTTCTTACATTAGATTCACTGATTCACTGATTCACCGATTCACTGATTCACCGATTCACTGATTCACCGATTCACCGATTCACTGATTCTGAGGAGTTTGTCGGTTCTGGTTGATTCTCAGTCGATCCAGAAGTGATGATGTTTATGATGGACACATGATCGAGTCACGACCCAGCATTCGTTGGGTTTGGGGTCATGTGATGTAAATGTCAGGCTGGTGCTAATGGGGGACTGTGTGTGTATGTGTGTGTGTGGATCTCTGTCCGTATGTGGAGGGTCAGACTCATCGGCCTTTGCTGTATCCGGGGAAGAACTGGTCCAGGAGCAGCTGCAGGGTTCTGTTCAGGCTCATGCTGTAGTCTCGGCCCAGGTCGTGCCGGCAGGCGGGGCACGTGAAGACCTCCGCGCGGAACGACCTCTGCAGACACGACTGATGGAGAGAGAGATGGAGAAATGGATAAGATAAAAGATAAGAGAGAGATAAACAGATAGACAGATAGATAGACAGATAGATAGATGGATAGACAAATGGATAGACAGATAGAGGGATGGATAGACAAATGGATAGATAGATAGATAGATAGATAGATGGATAGACAAATGGATAGATAGATGATAGACAGATAGATAGATGGATAGACAAATGGATAGATGATAGACAAGATAGATAGATGGATAGACAAATGGATAGATAGATGATAGACAGATAGATAGATGGATAGGCAAATGGATAGATGATAGACAAGATAGATAGATGGATAGACAAATGGATAGATGATAGACAGATAGATAGATGAATAGACAAATGGATAGATAGATGATAGACAAGATAGATAGATGGAAAGACAAATGGATAGATAGATGATAGACAGATAGATAGATGGATAGACAAATGGATAGATACATGATAGACAGATAGATAGATGGATAGACAAATGGATAGATAGATGATAGACAAGATAGATAGATGAATAGACAAATGGATAGATAGATGATAGACAAGATAGATAGATGGAAAGACAAATGGATAGATACATGATAGACAGATAGATAGATGGATAGACAAATGGATAGATAGATGATAGACAAATAGATAGATGGATAGACAAATGGATAGATAGATGATAGACAGATAGATAGATGGATAGACAAATGGATAGATGATAGACAGATAGATAGATGGATAGACAAATGGATAGATAGATGATAGACAAATAGATAGATGGATAGACAATGGATAGATAGATGATAGACAGATAGATAGATGGATAGACAAATGGATATATAGATTATAGACAAGATAGATAGATGGATAGACAAATGGATAGATAGATGATAGATAGGTAGATGGATAGACAAATGGATAGATAGATGATAGACAGATAGATGGATGGATAGACAAATGGATAGATAGATGGATAGATAGACAGACAGACAGATAGATGGATAGATGATAGACAGATACATTGTTTTATTTGATGCCATGTCAGCATCTAAGGCTATATAAAGGCTCATATAAATTCAATAAAACCAAGCTAACAAACACAACAAGTCATATTACACCGTTACTGACATGTCTGAGAACACACACACAACACCGTTACTGACATGTCTGAGAACACACACACAACACCGTTACTGACATGTCTGAGAACACACACACAACACCGTTACTGACATGTCTGAGAACACACACACAACACCGTTACTGACATGTCTGAGAACACACACACAACACCGTTACTGATATGTCTGAGAACACACACATAACACCGTTACTGACATGTCTGAGAACACACACACACAACACCGTTACTGACATGTCTGAGAACACACACACAACACCGTTACTGACACGTCTGAGAACACACACAACACCGTTACTGACACGTCTGAGAACACACACACACAACACCGTAACTGACACACAACACCGTTACTGACATGTCTGAGAACACACACACAACACTGTTACTGACACGTCTGAGAACACACACACACAACACCGTTACTGACATGTCTGAGAACACACACACAACACTGTTACTGACACGTCTGAGAACACACACACACAACACCGTTACTGACACGTCTGAGAACACATACAACACCGTTACTGACATGTTTGAGAACACACACACAACAGTTACTGACACGTCTGAGAACACACACACACACACAACACCGTTACTGACACGTCTGAGAACACACACACAACACCGTTACTGACATGTCTGAGAACACACACACACAACACCGTTACTGACACGTCTGAGAACACACACACAACACCGTTACTGACATGTCTGAGAACACACACACAACACCGTTACGGACATGTCTGAGAACACACACACACACACACACAACACCGTTACTGACATGTCTGAGAACACACACACACACAACACCGTTACTGACATGTCTGAGAACACACACACAACACCGTTACTGACACGTCTGAGAATACACACACACACACACAACACCGTTACTGACACGTCTGAGAACACACACACGTCTACCGTTACTGACACGTCTGAGAACACACACACACACACAACACCGTTACTGACATGTCTGAGAACACACACACACACA
Source organism: Gila orcuttii (assembly GCA_026230005.1). Lineage (NCBI taxonomy): Eukaryota > Metazoa > Chordata > Actinopteri > Cypriniformes > Leuciscidae > Gila > Gila orcuttii. The sequence continues at coordinate 44,411,240 of JAPDVR010000014.1, read as the reverse complement.
ACACTGTTACTGACATGTCTGAGAACACACACACAACACCGTTACTGACACGTCTGAGAATACACACACACACACAACACCGTTACTGACACGTCTGAGAACACACACACACAACACCGTTACTGACACGTCTGAGAACACACACACAACACCGTTACTGACATGTCTGAGAACACACACACACAACACCGTTACTGACATGTCTGAGAACACACACACAACACCGTTACTGACATGTCTGAGAACACACACAACACCGTTACTGACACGTCTGAGAACACACACAACACCGTTACTGACATGTCTGAGAACACACACACAACACCGTTACTGACACGTCTGAGAACACACACAACACCGTTACTGACACGTCTGAGAACACACACACAACACCGTTACTGACACGTCTGAGAACACACACACAACACCGTTACTGACATGTCTGAGAACAAACACACACAACACCGTTACTGACATGTCTGAGAACACACACACACAACACCGTTACTGACATGTCTGAGAACACACACACAACACCGTTACTGACATGTCTGAAAACACACACAACACCGTTACTGACACGTCTGAGAACACACACACACACACAACACCGTTACTGACATGTCTGAGAACACACACACACAACACCGTTACTGACACGTCTGAGAACACACACAACACCGTTACTGACACGTCTGAGAACGCACACACACACAACACCGTTACTGACATGTCTGAGAACACACACACAACACCGTTACTGACACGTCTGAGAACACACACACACACACACACACAACACCGTTACTGACATGTCTGAGAACACACACACAACACCGTTACTGACATGTCTGAGAACACACACACAACACCGTTACTGACACGTCTGAGAACACACACACACACACAACACCGTTACTGACATGTCTGAGAACACACACACACAACACCGTTACTGACACGTCTGAGAACACACACACAACACCGTTACTGACATGTCTGAGAACAAACACACACAACACCGTTACTGACACGTCTGAGAACACAGACACACACACACAACACCGTTACTGACACGTCTGAGAACACACACACAACACCGTTACTGACATGTCTGAGAACACACACACACAACACCGTTACTGACACGTCTGAGAACACACACACAACACCGTTACTGACATGTCTGAGAACACACACACACAACACCGTTACTGACATGTCTGAGAACACACACACACAACACCGTTACTGACACGTCTGAGAACACACACACACACAACACCGTTACTGACACGTCTGAGAACACACACACACACAACACCGTTACTGACACGTCTGAGAACACACACACACACAACACCGTTACTGACACGTCTGAGAACTAGGGCTGGGTATTGACACAAATTTCACAATTCGATTCGATTTCGATTCACAAGCTTGCAATTCGATTCGATTTCGATTCGATTCAATATTGATTATTTTGGATATCAGGTACAATACATGGCACATTTTCTCAAGGAAAACAAATCTCTTAACCAATGCAGTAAACTATGGGAGTCAGTTGTATCATTAAAATAGTTTCATTAGCCTACTGTAGCCTATGATTGACTGATTTGTATACAAACAATTACACTTTTATTTATTTTTCTAATAATAAAGTTATATGAAATATAAATATTTAAATGGTGGCTGTCATAAAAACTTGCCAGATTTATTCAAACATGCATTAAATATTGAAAAACATAAAATAATTATAAAATAACATAAAATGCATATGTAATATGGTGCATATATTTAGCAAAATGCTCCTCTCTAGAGTTAATTTTTCTAGCTGACTAACGAGTTCATGGTCACTGGATATGGTTTTTCTGAGGTAAATGTGACGTTGCATGACATTGTTTACAAGCTGTTTCACTGACGTCTTTCCATGGTTGAAACCAGAGGTGGGACCAAGTCATTGTTTTGCAAGTCACAAGTAAGTCTCGAGTCTTTGCATTCAAGTCCCAAGTCAAGTCCCGAGTCAAGACAGGCCAGGGTATCTGCAAATTTTTTAACAGCAAATTTAATGACTTTTAAGACCTTTTTAAGTCCTCTAAAATGCAAATTTAAGACTTTACCACGAAAAAAAAAACAGGAAAATGTTCAGCAAGACACGTCAGTGTTAATTTTGGCAGCCATTTTTGTTTTAGTCTTAGTCTTCATCTTTAGATGAAAATGCTTATTGGTCTTAGTCACATTTTAGTAATTTTGTCTTTCATAGTTTTAGTCTAGTTTTAGTTGATGAAAAGTCATTGCATTTTTTGTCAACTTTTAGTCAAACTTCAGTTACCGACATTCATTTTGGTAGCTACTTTATATGTAGTCTTTACTCTTTAGACAAAAAATGTCATTATAATTTTTCACTTTTGGCCAATTCAACTAAGCTTATTAGAAATTTGAATCAAGGTAACAGGCTATATTGACAATGCACTCTTTAGCAGTAGCACTTGTGCAATTCTACATATCCCTGTTCCTTAGTTCAGTGGTTCTCCAATATTTTATAGTGCCGTAACCCCTCTTGCACTTAGACTGCTGTCACACCTTTTCCATTAAGGGACAATATCTGCCCCCTTTAATCGATTTTTTCCAGTTAATTTTTTACCTTTATAAAATACTTTTATAAAATAAATAATGCTTTAAATAAAACAATGTTCAATAAATATGCAATGATGGTAAAAACGAAGTGATATTAAATTAAAATCGCCAGTAGGTGGCGGTAAGTCACTGTCTTTATGAGTGAGTCATCGAGTCATTCATTCAATCAGTAACAAAGCAAGTGGCTGTATTTATGAACGGATCATTGAATCTCACAATTCGTTCAAAGCCACAGATTCGTTCTCGAATCACTGCTGTGTGCTGCAGTTCTGCTGTGGCTTTCGTTGCAAAATAGCAATAATATGATCAACATTAAAAACACTGCTGGATATCAGCCTGCATTTTGATCGCAGATTTAGTCGCACAAACGGCTCGTGACAGAATAAAGACTAACTGAATGACAGTTTAATTAATTTAAGTAGAAAATCTCAAATGAAGATCACTGAACTCCAGCTTACTTGTCTGTGTTTTCAGATCATCCGCGCTTCTCCAGCAATGTAGAGAGAGCGCGCGCGAGCATGGTTGCCAGATACTATTGACAAGACCGGGTAGAAAACGTGTTCTTTTAACAGAAAAACTCTGACTGGGGATTTCAATTATTTAAATCTGGCAACCGTAAACATGAACGCTCGTAAACACAGTCTGTAATGTGTTGTTGTCTCCTTTATTCGACAAAAACAAGAGGTTTTAGTCAAGTTTGTATTTTTTTAAACACTTTCGTGGGTATCGTCTCTCTTCGTTTTGTCTTAGGGAAAAAAAGGTCGTCAAAGAACATTTTTCGGCATAGTTTTCATTAACGAAATTAACACTGCGACACGACACAGAATGGTGTGGCGAAGCATAGCGGCACAGCACACCAGAGCTGGTGTGGCAAACCATCAACGCAACGCTCATCAATCACTTAGGCCCTGTCCCAAATGGCACACTCCGGACTTGTGGACTTCCTCAGAGTCCACACTTCGGTGACGTCATGTAGTGCAGACCTATGGGGCCCTTAGCGCGAGTCCGCGAGGGCGCATTGAGAGGTATTTTTGGGACAGACTCGATCGTCACGCCGGAAACAGGAAGAAGGTCTCAGCTCAGACGTCGAAGCTGAATAAACTTAAAGGTCATCTCATCAGTCCCTTTATTAGAAAAATATCACAAATATCATTAAAAAAAAATCACAGTCTTTAGCATCGAGAACAGGATTTATTTTATTTTCCCAAATCTTATGTCCATGTGAACTACACAGCCTGCTTTTACAGTTCTATAATTGTATATGCCACCTGGGCATTAGAATAGATGTCATGGTTATGTAAATGATCAATACAGTTGTACATAATAATACATAATGTTCAATTTTAACACAAAATTAAAATGTAAATGAGTTTAAGAAAAATGTATAGGTTTCAGTATTCATACTACGTTTATATGACTCAGTAAAGCCATGACATTCGGTTCTATTTATGTAATGAATCATAATGCGATCGTATTATTTAACACGCTATTATTATGTTTGAGATATCAACCACTGGTCGATAATGTTTGTATAAACTGTAAGTAACAACTGGTAAAATGTACGCCTATATCATAAAGCAATGTTAACAGTCCGTGAGCGAAATCTCCTCCCATCCGTTTTCTGATTGGCATTTCGCAAGGATTCCTGGGTAGTTAAAGTGCATGGAGCCTGCATCTATGCGGGCTTCGCGGAAGACCGCTTCAAGGGTACAAAGGGGGCGCTGCTGAGCACACTTCACAGCGTTAAAATGCTAAATGGGACGGCCTACGGACTCGTAGACTCGGCGAGCACGCGCAATTTAAGTCCACGAGACCGAAAGTCCGCATGAAGTGTGCCATTTGGGACAGGGCCTTACTCGTCAGTCACCTATGGGAATGATGCAGGTTGAGGTTGCACCCACATACATAGATCAAAGTGCTGCCCCCAAATGGCGCGCTGTTCAAATTGCGGTTAAAAAAAACGGATGACGAGTCGGACAAGAAATTTAAGGTCCCACACATGAAATTTAAGACCTCCTTATCGGAAATTTCAGATTTCAAGACATTTTCAGACCTTAAAAATCGGAAATTCTATTTAAGACGTTTCAAGACTTTTTAAGGACCCGCGGGGACCCTGCAGGCAAGTCCAAGTCAAGTTGCAAGTCCTCGAGTTTAATCTTCAAGTCTTAAACAAGTCATTAGTGCTTTTTGCACAAATTAGTGTCTCAGTGTTAATTACTATAGAAAAATTAAATGTATATAATTTATATCAGGAAGGCTTTTAAAATATGTTCATGACTTGTTTAATTTCATATTTATTGCGATAAAATTTTCACTAAGGGCACCCATCTATCTCAGTTCAATTTAGGGATTTTTCTTACGTGTGACAAAAAAAGGAAAAGGCAGTGAAAAAAAATATTTTATGGGTAACCCAGTAACAAAGGCAAAATCATTTAATAGAAATAACTGCTACACATTTTGTATGTGTGTGAGAGAGAATGTGGCAATGCAGATTTAAAAATAAAAGTAACTGTTCATTGGGAAAATTAATCGTGATTTGCTACACATTAAGTTTAAAATATTGAGTCCCTGGTTAAATTATTTTGTTAACGCGACAGTAGAACATTCCTATTTCCACGGCGACGTATCAAGCGTCACGTGACACTTTTTGGGGCTACGTTCCTGTCATTTAGCCTACAAAACATAAATCCATCCATTTCTCCCGAAAGACATGAAAGTGAGTGGCTGGTGAACAAGGAGAAGACTTTATAGTTACCTATAGGTTAAAATGTGCGTTTGTTGTGGAAAAAAAAAACATGTCTCAAAATTATATTTGAAAGGTTTGGTAGCCTATTTATTTCCGCTAACTTAGACATCAGTTTGTTTGCTTTTTCTCAAATTATAAATGATTCGCTTGTACTTGTGTATTTAAATGCCTGAAAAAGAAAAGAAAAAAAAACAATATTTGGTTGAAAACTGTCTGAACGTGTGATAAATGACAACTGACAAGCAAGGCCGTAACCAGGGTTTGAAAATTACTGAGGTCCGGGGTGAGGTGTAAAGAATTGTGCTATATAATAACATCCACAAATGCAACTCAACAATACTGATTACTGTAATAGATTTCCATAATAAACATTGCTATATGGATAAGTAATAATAACTTTGTCTGTGCTCTGTGCTCAAGTGGTTAGGCAACTGGACCCACATTTTCCCATGGACATTAAGCTGCAACCCTTTTTTTTTTTTAAGGAATTTGACCTATATATATATATATAATGTATAGTATATAAGAATATGACACATACTGATGATAAGTATGTATGAGGTATTTGGTAAGGCTATGCAGTTATAAAATAGTTTTTGTTAATACGTTGGTATGTGAGACCACAGTCATTTAGAAATATAGTAGGCCTACAAAAACACAAGCAAACAACTGTTACATGGTTAATAGACAATATGAGAGCTGTTAATGAACATGACCACTGTGTCAGGTGTGGTGGAGGTGAAAGGAGCGAGGACTCCGGTGCAGAGATGATGGGTTCTTTAATGATAATAACAAAACAAAAATACAAACAAAACTACCCCGTAGGGGAAAACAAATGACTTGACTGACTTGACACAAGGGGTAACACACCAGGTACATACGACAACGAAACAGCACAGGACTGCAAACACAGGGAGAATAAATAGGGAGACCAAACAAAGGAGGTAACGAGGGAGGACAGGTGGGGCAAATGAATCAATAATCAGGTAACAAGATGGGAGGGGCTACACAGTCAACAGGAGAGCACATGGCACAAGGAAACATACATGACAAGCCATGTGCTCACACCAAACATGACTTGAACACAAGCACATGGCCAGTAAAACAAATCACCAGCCATGTGCTCACACAAAACAAGACAACATGAAAGCACACAGCTAGTCTAAACAAGCTGCGTGCTACACAGCACAAGACAAAACATGAGTATCAGGGCTCTGTCACAAAACCAAGAAATAGACAAGACAGAAGTGACAGAACCCTGACACACTGATCCTGATGAATAGAATAAAAATTGAATGAAGTAGTCTAAGTTGCATAATTTATTGGCACTTTTTGGTATTTTCATGACTAATTGACATCAAACTACGAATATAATGTTGTATCATGCTTGTAGTTTCTTTTTCTTTTATTTTTAATGAAGTGACATACGCACGCTCCCGCATTTATGCGTGTAATTGAAGAGTGCGCGCAGTAGGCTATGACTGACAGGACAAGAAAGTTCGGGGTTTTTTTAGGTGAGAGACTTTTTATTTTATGACAAATTATAAAAATAACGTTAGAATAATGACACTGACATAACACTTGACAACATCTCATTTGACCGTATAGATACTGAATGAGGACAACGCGATTTTCTCAGCACTGAAAGAACAGTCTTTCACGTCTTAATAAAAATAAAAATCTACCGTCAGAAAAACAGAATTGCATTTGTTGTTTCTTTGACTGCAGACTCCGCGACCCACTCCAAAACCTTTTTGCGACCCATCAGTTGAGAAACACTGCTTTAATTTTTATGATGACTCTGTGAAAGGTTAACTAAACAGCATGAGCCGTCTTCCTACTGGCCAGTAGCCTATTTGGCATATTTAATTCTGTAACAGATCTGTATTATGCTATTGTTTTTGATAGTGTTATATTTCTTACAGATAATCACGATGATCATTGCGTTTGTCTTACCGAATGTGGTATCTTCCTGTCAGCAATTACAGTTTGTCTATAAGCTTTTTTTTATTAATGCCGACAGTAAAATGTTGCCAGATAGTGCTAGAAATAAAACAAGCAAAAACAAACAAAAACAAAAACGTAGCCTAATAATAATCCGAAATAAGTTCAAAGCTTGTGTTTTGGAAATAAGATTAATATATCACGAACCCTAACATGCAACTTTCCACTTTAATAACTTCCTAAAGTGTGACATTAAATTAGAAAAACAAGTCCAGAAGACTACTATCACCTTTCCATTAGGTGGATCTGGCACCCGCACCCTCACTCACAACGCGCTCTCAAGTTCACTGCGCTAGGTTCTCTCAGCAAAATTAATTTCAAACACTCATATGAGCTAATTAACCATTCAGAGAGCTTGACATTTTATTTTTTAATGTAAAAAATTTACCGAGGTCCGGACCTCGGTGACCTCATAGCTGGCTACGGCCATGCTGACAAGCGCTGCTGAACGCACTCTATCGCGCGCTCTCTGGCTCAGTGCCAAACGTGCGAAAGCAGCGCTAATCGGCGCTGTGATCATGCGTCAATGATACAGTGCTATACTACAGTGATTATTACAACGATTATTAAAAGGTCAAGTCTTTCCAAGTCACAGGGCTCAAGTCCGAGTCAAGTCGCGAGTCATTGTTGTCTAAGTCTAAGTCGAGTCGCAAGTCATCAAATTTGGGACTCGAGTCCAAGTCAAGTCCAAGTCATGCGACTCGAGTCCACAACCCTGGTTGAAACACTGATTGAGCGATTCCATGTGACAATAAGGATTTCGATAAGTTATACTCTATCTTTTAACACACTTTCAGATGCTCATTCATGTTTATTTCACGCTGTAACTGGTAATATTAAGGCGGAAGAGAAGATCATGTGTGCTCGGCGCTGCTGTTTCTCTTGAGCGGCGCCAGAGCGATCTCATGCCACAGCGCCAAAACGGTATTTTTTTTTTTTTGAATTTCGTAAGGAAATGGACGTAATTTGAAATCTGAGACTTTGTTTCATATCAATAGTAACAAAGCACAAAGATTATTGCGTTTATTGGATGGGATGCGCGCTACAATGTTCCATTCATTCATCAACTGAAAACAGGATGACTAATCAATTCTTGGAATTTAAGAATCGACATCGGTTCGTAAAAATGAGAATCGATTAAAATCGAGAAATCGATATTTTTTACCCAGCCCTAATAAGAACACACACACACAACACCGTTACTGACATGTCTGGACGACACACACACAACACCGTTACTGACACGTCTGAGAACGCACACACACACAACACCGTTACTGACACGTCTGAGAACGCACACACACACAACACCGTTACTGACACGACTGAGAACGCACACACACACAACACCATTACTGACACGTCTGAGAACGCGCACACACACACACACACAACACCGTTACTGACATGTCTGAGAACGCACACACACACAACACCGTTACTGACATGTCTGAGAACGCACACACACAACAACACCGTTACTGACACGTCTGAGAACGCACACACACACAACACCGTTACTGACATGTCTGAGAACACACACACACAACACCATTACTGACACGTCTGAGAACGCACACACACACAACACCATTACTGACATATATAAGAACACACACACAACAGCGTTACTGACACGTCTGAGAACACACACACAACACCGTTACTGACATGTCTGAGAACACACACACACACAACACCATTACTGACATATATAAGAACACACACACACAACAGCGTTACTGACACGTCTGAGAACACACACACAACACCGTTACTGACACATCTGAGAACACACACACACACACACACACACACACACACACACACAACACCGTTACTGACACGTCTGAGAACACACACACAACACCGTTACTGACACGTCTGAGAACACACACACAACACCGTTACTGACACGTCTGAGAACACACACACACAACACCGTTACTGACACGTCTGAGAACACACACACACACACAACAGCGTTACTGACACGTCTAAGAACACACACACACACACACACAACACCGTTACTGACACGTCTAAGAACACACACACACACAACACCGTTAATGACACATCTGAGAACATACACACACACACACACACACACAACAGCGTTATTGACACGTCTGAGAACACACACACTCACACACACACACAACACCGTTACTGACACGTCTGAGAACACACACAACAGCGTTATTGACACGTCTGAGAACACACACACACAACTGCGTTACTGACACGTATGAAAAAAACACACTACACTGTTACTGACACGTCTGACAACACACACACACACACACAACACCGTTACTGACATGTCTGAGAACGCACACACACACAACACCGTTACTGACATGTCTGAGAACGCACACACACACAACACCGTTACTGACACGTCTCAGAACGCACACACACACAACACCGTTACTGACATGTCTGAGAACACACACACACAACACCATTACTGACATATATAAGAACACACACACACAACAGCGTTACTGACACGTCTGAGAACGCACACACACACAACACCGTTACTGACACGTCTGAGAACGCACACACACACAACACCGTTACTGACACGTCTGAGAACGCACACACACACAACACCGTTAATGACACATCTGAGAACATACACACACACACACACACACACAACAGCATTACTGACACGTCTGAGAACACACACACACACACACAACAGCGTTATTGACACGTCTGAGAACACACACACTCACACACACACACAACACCGTTACTGACACGTCTGAGAACACACACACTCACACACACACACAACAGCGTTATTGACACGTCTGAGAACACACACACTCACACACACACACAACACCGTTACTGACACGTCTGAGAACGCACACACACACACAACACCGTTACTGACACGTCTGAGAACGCACACACACACAACACCGTTAATGACACATCTGAGAACATACACACACACACACACACACACAACAGCATTACTGACACGTCTGAGAACACACACACACACACACACACACACACACACACAACAGCGTTATTGACACGTCTGAGAACACACACACTCACACACACACACAACACCGTTACTGACACGTCTGAGAACACACACAACAGCGTTATTGACACGTCTGACAACACACACACACACACAACACCGTTACTGACATGTCTGAGAACGCACACACACACAACACCGTTACTGACACGTCTCAGAACGCACACACACACAACACCGTTACTGACATGTCTGAGAACACACACACACAACACCATTACTGACATATATAAGAACACACACACACAACAGCGTTACTGACACGTCTGAGAACGCACACACACACAACACCGTTACTGACACGTCTGAGAACGCACACACACACAACACCGTTACTGACACGTCTGAGAACGCACACACACACAACACCGTTACTGACACGTCTGAGAACGCACACACACACAACACCATTACTGACACGTCTGAGAACGCGAACACACACACAACACCGTTACTGACATGTCTGAGAACGCACACACACACAACACCGTTACTGACATGTCTGAGAACGCACACACACACAACACCGTTACTGACATGTCTGAGAACACACACACACAACACCGTTACTGACATGTCTGAGAACACACACACACAACACCATTACTGACATATATAAGAACACACACACACAACAGCGTTACTGACACGTCTGAGAACACACACACACACAACACCGTTACTGACATGTCTGAGAACGCACACACACACACAACACCGTTACTGACACGTCTGAGAACGCACACACACAACACCGTTACTGACACGTCTGAGAACGCACACACACACAACACCGTTACTGACATGTCTGAGAACACACACACACACACACAACACCATTACTGACATATATAAGAACAAACACACACAACAGCGTTACTGACACGTCTGAGAACGCACACACACACAACACCGTTACTGACATGTCTGAGAACGCACACACACACACAACACCGTTACTGACATGTCTGAGAACACACACACACAACACCATTACTGACATATATAAGAACAAACACACACAACAGCGTTACTGACACGTCTGAGAACGCACACACACACAACACCGTTACTGACACGTCTGAGAACGCACACACACACAACACCGTTACTGACATGTCTGAGAACACACACACACAACACCATTACTGACATATATAAGAACACACACACACACAACAGCGTTACTGACACATCTGAGAACACACACACAACACCCTTACTGACACATCTGAGAACACACACACAACAGCGTTACTGACACGTCTGAGAACACACACACATACACACAACACCGTTACTGACATGTCTGAGAACGCACACACACACAACACCGTTACTGACATGTCTGAGAACGCACACACACACAACACCGTTACTGACACGTCTGAGAACGCACACACACACAACACCGTTACTGACATGTCTGAGAACACACACACACAACACCATTACTGACATATATAAGAACACACACACACACAACAGCGTTACTGACACGTCTGAGAACACACACACAACACCGTTACTGACACGTCTGAGAACACACACACACAACACCGTTACTGACACATCTGAGAACACACACACAACACCGTTACTGACACATCTGAGAACACACACACAACAGCGTTACTGACACGTCTGAGAACACACACACACACACACACACACAACACCGTTACTGACACGTCTGAGAACACACACACACAACACCGTTACTGATACGTCTGAGAACACACACACAACACCGTTACTGACACGTCTGAGAACACACACACACACACACACAACAGCGTTACTGACACGTCTAAGAACACACACACACACAACACCGTTAATGACACTTCTGAGAACACACACACACACACACAACAGCATTACTGACACGTCTAAGAACACACACACACACACACACACACACAACAGCGTTATTGACACGTCTGAGAACACACACACTCACACACACACACACACACAACACCGTTATTGACACGTCTGAGAACACACACACACACACACACAACAGCGTTATTGACACGTCTGAGAACACACACACACAACTGCGTTACTGACACGTATGAAAAAAACACACTACACTGTTACTGACACGTCTGAGAACACACACACACACACAACAGTGTTACTGACACG
>JAPDVR010000014.1:44386123-44393623 GCA_026230005.1 Gila orcuttii | reverse complement strand
AGACTTTTAATTGTTGGTGACTTTAATGTTCACGTATGCTCTAACGCCTCAGCACTTGCAAAGGATTTTTTAAGTCTTATTGAAGCATGTGATTTTGTACAATGGGTAAATCAGCCAACCCACGTACGTGGCCATACGCTCGATTTAGTTTTATCCCACGGTTTCCTCATTTCAGATCTTCAAATTGGTGACTTAAGCTTTTCTGATCATAGGCCTGTTATTTTCAATATTGATCTTTCCTGTTACACCACTGTATCTGTTAGATCTAGTAAATGGTCACGTATAGGCCTGTCTTGTCCATCATCTGCCGATGCTTTTTCTGCAGTTTTTTCTGATGCTGAGCAGGTGTTCTCTATTGAACATATAAATACCGTAGATATTGATGAGCAATTAAGTTTATTTAATGTTCTCTGCACCAGCGCTCTTGACACTGCTGCACCCCTGAGACTCAAATGTCAAAAACATAAATCTGAACCTTGGCTGATTAGCAACACTCGCCAACTAAGACGACTTTGCAGAAGAGCGGAGCGTAGATGGAAAAAGGACAGGCTGCAGGTGTCCTATGAAATTTTGCGGGATTCCTTAAAGGTATACCAAAAAGCTGTTAAAACATCTAAGTCTCAATATTTTTCAAATATATTAACTAAAAATTCAAATAATCCAAAGATTTTGTTTAAGGTCCTAAACTCTGTTTTTAATCCTGTAAGTAACAACCTTCCTACTGTAACTGCTTCTACATGTGAGAATATTCGCAATTTCTTTGTTGAGAAATTGGCAACAATTAGACAGTCCATAATTTTATCGACTACTGACCCTGTAGACACTACCTCTGCCATTAGGTTTTCAAATTCTTTTGACCCAATTACCATGGCTGGTCTAACAGATATAGTCACTAAGTTGAAGCCTACTGTTTCATCTCTGGATGCTGTTCCTACATGGTTTTTCAAACAGATTTTTTATAATGTGGGACATTGGATTTTGTCTATTATAAACAGATGCCTTCTCTCAGGTTTTGTCCCTGCGCTTTGCAAACATGCCTTGGTGAAACCCATAGTACAAAAGCAGAGGTGTCAAAAGTATTCACATACGTTACTCAAGTAGAAGTATAGATACTAGGGTTTAAAAAGACTTCTGTAGAAGTTGAAGTATCAACTCAAGCTTTTTACTCAAGTAAAAGTGTAAAAGTAACTGGTTTCAAAACTACTTAAAGTATAAAAGTAAAAGTAATGCAAAGAAAAAAAATGCCATTAAGGACAAAAGCTTAGGCCGCTCCACAGGGGCCTATAGTGCACTACCACCTCCTCAAAACAACATGTTTCTAAAGGCCATGACTATAACGTTATATTAAAATGTTAATGTTGAAAAATTTGGGATGCACTACCTGTTTCAGCCGCATATATGCCCATAGAAAATGAATTTCAGTCCAATTTCCATTTTAGTAAAATGCAAATACATTAAAGAACCATATGTGTGTACTACTGAGCATTAACATGTGTTTCATGGAGAGGAAGATATGATGACTCGTTGCCTATAAGTATTGTAATGGTGCAAAAAGTCAAACTTCAGAGGCATGTTATCATCGAAATGGTGTATGTTTATACTTCTCTTTAAGGGCATAGGTTTGATTTTGAGATTGGTGGGGACTGGGGACATCCACAGAAGCGGAGGAATCAGGAAATTAATAGGATAATGTATTAAGGTTTTTAGTCTATATTGACCTTAACAATAAGTTAATTCATTAATTCTGTAATGTTACAGGTAACTAATAAAGACAAGGAGGCAGTTTAACAGAGACTTAACTCAGTTCATAGTGCAATGCAATAGTGCAATACTGTCTTGTTCCTTGCTTTTTAAAGAAGCCAAACACGTCTGCATCTTTCATTAAAAGGATATAGTTCACCCAAAAATGAAAATCATTTAGGCTACTCACTCTCAAGTTGTTTCAAACCAGTTTCTTTCTTCTGCTGAACACAAAAGAAGATATTTTGAAGAATGTCGATAACCAAACAGTTGATTGTAGCCATTGACTTCCATTGTAGGAAAAAAAAAATACTATGGAAGTCAATGTCTATCATCAACTGTTTGGTTATCGACATTCTTCAAAATATCTTCTTTTGTGTTCAACAGAAGAAAGAAACTGGTTTGAAACAACTTGAGACTGAGTAAATGATGACAGAATTTTCATTTTTAAATAAGTGAACATCCCTTTAACAGAAATGAACTGTTGGCATGTTTTGCATCAATACTGTCAAGTTTGTCCTGTTGGACACGACACACAGCAATACTGTCAAGTGTGATTGTGACCATTGCTCTGAGACATGTTTTCAGCGTCCAGCACTGAAACTTCTTTCAGTCCAGCTGATGAGACTGGGATGACAAGGGTTCAACTTGATCAAACAGGCCTCTCATTTCACCAGACCAAGCAATGTTATTTTTTCATGTTTTATGGGGACTTTCCATTGACATAATGATTTTTATACTGTACAAACTGTGTATTCTACCCCCCTACACTAACCCTATCACATATAACTTTCTGCATTTTCAAAAAACATCACTTAGTTTGATTTATAAGCCGTTTTCAAATAAAATTAAAAAAAAAATCCCGACAAGGATTTCGGAAATTGCCATCTTTATGGGGATATTTTGATCCTATAATGTAAGGTTACACACACACACACACTCTCTCTCTCTCTCTCTCTCTCACACACACACACACACTCTCTCTCTCTCTTTCTCGCTCTCTCACACACACACACACGCTCACACACACACACACACACTGTCTCTTTCTCACACACGCTCACACACACACACACACACACACACACACACACACACACACACACACACACACACACACACACACACACACACTCTGTCTCTTTCTCACACACGCTCATACACACACACACACACATTCTCTCTCTCTCTCACACACACAGTCTCTCTCTCTCTCTCTCTCTCACACACACACACACACTCTCTCTCTCTCTTTCTCGCTCTCTCACACACACACACACGCTCACACACACACACTGTCTCTTTCTCACACACGCTCACACACACACACACACACACACACACACACACTGTCTCTTTCTCACACACGCTCATACACACACACACACACACACACTTTCTCTCTCTCTCTCACACACACAGTCTCTCTCTCTCCCTCTCTCCCACACACACACGCACTCACACACATACTCTCGATTATGTTTGCCACTTATCCCGCGATTGTCTTACAGTACTATATTGTAAAAACGGCTGTCCCCAAATCAATATTTGACGCGATTTCCCCCGTATTCTTGAGCAGAGAACTGTTGATTTCTCCGTCACTTACCGCATCTAGGTTTCCTAATTCCTTCGGATGAGTTTTGCCGCTTCACACAACCAAATGTAACAGCCTCTCACAAGTTAGAAAGAAAACACAAAGCCAATCAGTTTAGCGATGTTCAGGAGGCGGGACTCGGATCTATTAAACGTTTGTGTAATTGCCCATTTTTTGAACGATGACAAGCCGAAATGAAAACAAGCCGAAATGAAATAGGAGTAACGAGGCTATTTATAAAATGTAAGGAGTAGAAAGTACAGATAATTGCGTGAAAATGTAAGGATTAGAAGTAAAAAGTCGGCTGAAAAATAATTACTCAAGTAAAGTATAGATACCCAAAATTTCTACTTAAGTAATGTAACGAAGTATTTGTACTATTTGTACTAAAAGCCAAACGCTGACATTACTGATTTGTCAAATTTTAGACCTATCTCAAATTTATCTTTTATATCTAAGATCCTTGAGAAAACAGTGCTATTGCAACTACAGAGTTTCCTTGATGAGAATAGTATCATAGAGAAATTTCAGTCTGGTTTTAGGACTAATCACAGTACGGAATCTGCTTTATTGAGAGTTTTAAATGATATTTTGTCGTCTCTTGATTCTGGGGACTCCGTCATTTTAATTCTTTTGGATCTGAGGGCAGCATTTGACACTGTTGACCACAGAATTTTACTATCACGCCTTGAAAAGTCTGTGGGCATCCGAGGAAATGCTCTTAGCTGGTTTAAGTCCTACCTTACAAACAGAACCGTCTCAGTGGGTATTGGAGATTCTGTTTCGTCCATAGCTCCTCTTTCCTATGGCGTTCCACAAGGCTCCATTCTGGCTCCTACTTTGTTTTCATTGTATATGCTGCCGTTGGGATCAGTTTTTAGGAAACACGGAGTGTCTTTCCACTTATACGCAGATGATACTCAAATCTATCTGCCTTTTAAGCGCACTGACACAAAGGGCCTTGAAACCCTATCTGCGTGCCTAAATCACATTAAATCATGGATGTCCTTAAATTTTTTACATTTAAACGCAAGTAAAACAGAGGCTATTGTGTTTGGCCCCTCTTTAGGAGAAAAAAAACAACTTTTAATACTGCAGACTTGTACTGTGATATTAAACCTACGGTCAGGAGTCTGGGAGTGGTTTTGGATTCCTCCAAAAGCTAGAGAAACATATAAACACAGTGGTTAAATCAAGTTTCTTTCACTTGAAGCTATTATCTAGAGTAAAGCCTTTTCTATCCTCGATAGAGCTTGAAGAAGTTATACATGCTTTCGTCCTATCCCGTCTGGATTATTGTAATTCTTTATATGTAGGACTACCCCAGTTTTCAATTACAAAGCTTCAAATGGTCCAAAATGCTGCTGCCAGATTCCTGACTGGGACTCGCAAACATGAACATATCACTCCGATTTTATTGTCTCTAAATTGGCTGCCGGTGCGTTACAGAGTTGACATAAAAATACTGATGTTTGTTTTTAAATCTTTAAACGGTCTGGCACCTTGGCACCTAATGTTAATGTACCTGGGAGGTGTCTAAGGTCCGAGTAACTATAATCTGTCGCTTACAATCTAGAGGGGACCGTGCTTTTGCTGTTGTCGGTCCCAGGTTGTGGAATAGCCTTCCTGTCTCCTTGAGATCGCTATCCTCTTTATATGAGTTTAAACTCAAACTAAAGCTGTATCTTTTGGAGCGTGCATTTATTTAAATTTATCTATGTTTTCTTCTGCAGTCTGAATGATAAACGTTTTTTCTTTTTTTTTCTTAAGTCTTGTTGGATGTATGGTATGTGAAGCACAGTGGTCAACTTCTGTTGTGTTTACTTGTGCTATATAAATAAAGGAAAGAGAGAAAGAAAGAGTCCAGGGCGCTCCACACACACACACACACACACACACAGACACACACACACACACAGACACACACACACACTCCTCACCTGAACTTTGAGGCCCAGTTTCTTGCTGCGCTCGGTTCCCTCAGGAGTCCAGGGCGCTCCACACACACACACACACACACACACACACACACACACACTCCTCACCTGGACTTTGAGGCCCAGTTTCTTGCTGCGCTCGGTTCCCTCAGGAGTCCAGGGCGCTCCACACACACACACACACACACACACACACACAGACACACACACACACACAGACACACACACACACTCCTCACCTGGACTTTGAGGCCCAGTTTCTTGCTGCGCTCGGTTCCCTCAGGAGTCCAGGGCGCTCCACACACACACACACACACAGACACACACACACACACACACACACACAGACACACACACACACTCCTCACCTGGACTTTGAGGCCCAGTTTCTTGCTGCGCTCGGTTCCCTCAGGAGTCCAGGGCGCCGGCTCCAGGTCGTCCCGTCGGAGAAGGTATCGCCACACGAGGAACCCACACTTCCCGATCTCCGGCCAGTACTTCACCACCTGAACACAGCACAGACCCACGAGAGAGTGTGTGTAGACAAACAACACAGGCCCACGCTTCAGAGATTGTGTGTGAGTGTGTGTGAGAGAGTGTGTGTGTGAGTACCTTATAAATGCCATCGTAGCGGTTCCCCTCCTCCGGGGCGTATTTGCTGATGCGTCGGCCCTTGGAGCTTCGGATCACTCGCACTGGTTTTCCCGCTCGCCAGTTGCGCGACTCGGCCCCGTCCTTGTCATTCAGGGGGGCGTCACAGTTCAGTGCCAGAGCCCTGAGAGGTCAGAGGTCAACAACAAACACGTACAGACACATTTAACATGCACTTGAGCCATGTAAACATCAGAGCCGCCACACACACACCTGTTCATGTGTGTGAGCGTCTGATCGAACGAGTGCTCGCCGATACGCTTGTTCCCCGAGAGGTCACGACCTCCACTGCCGGTGTAGGTGAACTCGTCACCCCGATCCTGAAAACATCACACACACACACACACACACACATATGAAAGAAGTCTAATGGACCAGTTATGAGACCTTTAAAAAAAAAAAAAAAAATGTGCATATGAAATAAGATTTAACAAATTTGACAAAATGCATATATTAAAAAAAAGTTTGAGAAAGCCCTCACCACTTCATCCTCGAACCCCCCGGCGAGCACCAGCGAGTACGAGCCGTCGTTACTGCGCCCGTGGATCCCCCCGACGTGAGGCCTGTGCACGCCCGCCTCGCTCACCTGAACACACACACACACACACACAGTTAACAGCCAGCCCTTCCCAGAATGCACTGCTCTGAGCAGATCTTCTCACCTGAACACGAAACTTCCACGTGGTTCCGACGGGAACGCCAGGAACTGGGCCGTAGTGATTGGAGGGGACAATCGTGCATTCTTTAGTGCGGCCCACACACGCCATACCCTAAAACACACACGTCACTGTTACATCATCATGCTCTTCGCGTCGGTCAAAAATTACCTAAATTCATTTTTTAATTTCAATGAAATGAATGTACTATATTTTAGTTTGATACTGTTTTTTTATGTAATATTTTGAATTTTAAGGTACTATTTTATTTTTATGGTACTAAATTATATTTACGCTGCATTTATAATCCATTTATTCACATTTTGTATGCTTTAGAGCACAGACTGAAGTTTGATCTCTTTTCAAAGACAACACTTGGCAGATTATTGCTGAAGTGAGAAAAGTTTAAAGTTACAGAATTTTATGTTTATTGTTATGAAAAATTTGCAAAAATACTATTTTCAATGTTTAAATATTTTCAAAAATATGTTCTACTCTAAAACATAAATGTAAAGCAGTTGTGCTCCACATGTGAGCTGATATCTCGGTAAATGAGCGTTCAGTGAGATGTTGTTCGGCTGCAGTTCCAAACGCTTCCACTAGAGGAAACTCTCTCATTCATTTACAATGCGCTTGTTTTTGACCGCGAGAAACACAAGTGTGAATATTGTTTTCTGGACCATTTAACCTGTTCCAATCATGAATCATGATTTTTTGTGTTCACACACTAAGTGCCAAAACCTTTACAAAAGATTCGTACCATTCCGATGAAGTAAAAAAAAATAATAATTACAGATTTTTGGTCAAAAATGACCGAAGAGCACCAGAGGGTTCTTACCAACAACAATGACATGAAGTCTCAATGATCTCACTTCCTGCACTGCAAAAAGTGTTTTTCCTCAGTATTTTTTGGTTGTTTTCA
>JAPDVR010000014.1:44351123-44381123 GCA_026230005.1 Gila orcuttii | reverse complement strand
GCTGTTGTTTCGCGTGCGTTCGGCCAATCAGCGAACACTAGCAATCACGATAGTTCCTATAGCGCTGGTTTAGACCTGAGTAAATTAGTTCCTCCAAAAGAGTTCCTCGAACTAAAATCGTTCCTAGTTCCTGCGGTGCGAACACGCCAAACTCCGGGAACTTCCGCCAATAGTTCTATGAAACGGTTCCTGCGGTGCGAAAGCCCCTAGCGTGTGCTTTTCAGTGCGGTTTGCAGTGAAGGCGAGCGCTCACCCCAGCAGGATCTTGACGTGGATCTCTTTGTTGGTGCGCGAGACAGCGTTCAGGCTCGAGATCTCGGCGTCGTACCAGAAGCCTCGCTCCTCGGGAAGCTCCAGGTTATAGTTGACCATCACCACGTCTCCCACCTGGAGCTGGTCGAAGCGCAGAAGAGTTCTGGCCCGCGGACGCACGTCATCCGGGCTCATCGGCACCACGCCGTTCTCCGGGTAACTGAAACAAGACCAGCGTCATCCGCGACTGAACCACAGACATCATGTGCTTCACCAAACCAGAGGACTGCAATAATGAAATATACTCTATTGCCCCTGATAGGGAAATTTGTAATTGACTCCATTGCCAGCATTTCGCAAAAAACATGAAAACATTACACAAAATATGCATACACCATACACATAAAAATAAGCAGACGTCACTAATTCATGTTCAACAATCTAATTGAAACCGGTACAATATATTTTTTAAACGTGTTCTGTTTATAACGGAGAGTTCTGTAGAGTACATGAGACGGGACACTTAAAATACTTTTAGCCTCATTTAATCTGCATTGCTCATTCAGAGTCTGAATACTAGGATAGTCTTTCAGTACAATCATTTTCATGGAAGTTCGAACAATATAGTATCTTTGATACCATACCAAGTGGATCATATCATATCTGATCACACTTTCTAGTACAGACTACGGCTGGGCAATATGGCCATAAAAAAAGCGTCGAGCAGGAGCGTCGCGCGAGCGTAGAGCAGGAGCGGTGCGCGAGCAGGAGCGTCACGCGAGCGTCGAGCAGGAACGGTGCGCGAGCAGGAACGGTGCGCGAGCAGGAGCGTCACGCTAGCGTTGACCAAGAGCGTCGAGCAGGAGCGTCGAGCAGGAGCGTCGAGCAGGAGCGTCAAGCAGGAGCGTCGAGCAGGAGCGGCACGCGTCGAGCAGGAGCGTCGAGCAGGAGCGGTGCGCGAGCGTCGAGCAGGAGCGTCGAGCAGGAGCGTCGAGCAGGAGCGGTGCGCGAGCAGGAGCGTCGAGCAGGAGCGTCGAGCAGGAGCGGTGCGCGAGCAGGAGCATCGAGCAGGAGCGGTGCGCGAGCGTCGAGCAGGAGCGGTGCGCGAGCGTCGAGCAGGAGCGTCGAGCAGGAGCGTCGAGCAGGAGCGGTGCGCGAGCAGGAGCGTCGAGCAGGAGCGGTGCGCGAGCAGGAGCGTCGAGCAGGAGCGGTGCGCGAGCGTCGAGCAGGAGCGGTGCGCGAGCAGGAGCGTCGCACGAGCGTCGAGCAGGAGCGGCGCGCGTCGAGCAGGAGCGGTGCGCGAGCGTCGAGCAGGAGCGGCGTGCGAGCGTCGAGCAGGAGCGTCGCGTGAGCAGCAGTGAAGCGGGGTTTCGGCGCAGAGTCTATTTTTGCTGCGCTGCTCGCGCTCAATTAAAGTGAAAGCACACTTTTGTTGGACGAAATAAATATGATTTCACCCAAAAAGTGCCCAGAATTTGCATGTCTGGTGTGTTTTAACAAGAACTGGAGTAGGGTATGTCAGAAAAGAAATTATTTTTATTATTTCCCAATCGTTTCCCTGCACTTGCTCCACTTGCCCGAGCTTAGCGCTTGTTTGGCCTAGCTGGACATGTGGCAGACGAGAGAAGAACTGTTTGCGAAATAAAACTTGCCATTGATGTACAAGTGATTGCAATAAGCCTGTGTGTGTGTGTGTGTGTGTGTGTGTGTGTGTGTGTGTGTGTGTGTGTGTGTGTGTGTGTGTGTGTGTGTGTGTGTGTTTTTTTGCCATTTATATATTATTTTATTGCCATTACCTGTTTTCATACAGAAGTTTAGTTTCCTAAATAAGTAAATATATCACATTTTTGTATAGTTGAATATAGGAATTGAAAATGGTTCTTCCATACCATAACACTGCACTTACATGTGTGAATTTCCCACACTATGAGTAATAATTCAATTAGTTCAATTTTATTTAATTTGTTCAAAAAATTTTCTATGTAAAATGTTCTATTAAAGAAAAGATAGAAAATAAATATTTGTGTTTGCTGTAAAGTGGTTAGAAAAAATGAAATCGGTATCGGCTAAAATCGGTATCGGCAGGCCAAACTCATGAAAAATCGGAATCGGCCTAGAAAATTGTAATCGGTGCATCTCTAGCGATATACGATATCTCGGTACTTTCTAAGTTTTTCTATTTGGATAAAGAAAACCTTATTACTCGCAATACGTAACTTGCATTGGTCGTCAACAAGGCCGAAGTCCATCATTCTCCAGTTCTCGAAGCTCTCTCGAGACACATGTTTGCTGCTCACATATAGTTTAGATGTGTCCGTGGTTGATGGGCAACCAACCGCCCGGAGCCGCAGTCTAGCCCTGGACGCATCGCGGGGACACATATATTCAACGCACTTGAACTTCTGAACCACGAAAAACAAACCCTTGCGTCCCGTGATTGTCTCTCTCATCTACTACGCGATATCACAGTTTGACATGTCTGTCATTGGAAAGATCCACGTGGTGTCATGAATAATTAAGAGACAGTGTCTTCTCATAGGATATGAAAACTCACGTCTCATTAATAATTATGAGACACCGATGAGTCATCAACACACTAACAGTGCTCTGTGACGTGGACACGATGAAGATTTTAAACCTGGTAGACGAAAATAGCGGAAAAAATATTAAATTTAACCATTTTCACCCTACTATTAAATCTAACAGATGCTAACATTGTCTTCAATGGTGTTCAACACGCATAACTTTGGAAAATTTGGTTTAGGGTTTCAAGACCCTTTAACGGAAGCTTGAATTTTAGCGGAAGAGGGCTCGTCCTCTCCTGACAGTGAAATGGACATATTTTTTGATTTTCTAACATTTACAGATGGAGAATATACCTGTGAAATGTAAGTTAGGCCGTGTGTCCACCAAAGCGTTTTTTCACGCAGCTGGCATATAATTCCAATTGTTTTCAATGGGAGCGCCGCGTTTTTGAAACGCCATGAGCGTAACGAGGCGCTGAGAGTGTATTTATTTTTTCAGTTATTTTGAAGCGCTTAATATACGCTTGTGTTCAGGACAAATTGTACTATGTACTTTCATTGCTGCAGCTCACACTGCAGGAGCTCACTCACACACACACTCACATTGCGTCCTCCGCTGTTTTTCAGATGTGCTCGTATCAAACTATATCGATATAAACGGTATTGCCTCATTCCATATCGTTTAAAAAAAAACAACTATATATTGTACAAACTCGATATACCGCCCAGCCCTAGTACAGACTGATAAAAAAAGGAACATAATTTTGCTATCAACTCCATAAAACCACAAGTTTTCAATAATGACTGTTTTCAAACAGGTTTCCTGAGCAACTGCCATTGGTCAGTCAAATGGGTAGCCCCACCCCCAAACTCACTCCATTGGTTGAGTCAGAAGTTGACATGTTCGGACAGCTTAAACAAAAAGATCAATGTTTGAAAGATAAAACTACAAATGGTTTATTTAATGAAGGATTTCCTAAACTAAAGATGTTTAAATCGTAAAAATATTTGAAACACACAGTGAAATAGGGCTGTAGCTATCGATTATTTTAGTAATCGAGTATTTTACCGATTATTCCATCGATTTATCAGATAAAAAATAGATCCAAGTGAACAACAGCCTTTAAAATGACTTAAAACAAAAATATATAATAACAAGCAACAATAATTGGTTCAAATAAAGTATCAAAGTAAGTAATCATATTGGTTTTAATGAACAACACTATTAAAATACACCATGTAAAATAAATGATATAAACTAATATAAACATAACATATGTACATTATGTATTATAACGAATGCCTGCAGAGGGCGCTAACAGCCTGGTGTTAGTAAAGGCTGATTTATACTTCTGCGTCGGACCTACGCCGGAGCCTCAACGCTATAGACTACGCGTTGGTTTTCATTTATACTTCTGCGTCGTTGTCCGCGTTGACGCGCAATTACACATGCAGAGGGAGCATGTGAAACCCGGGGAGCGGTTCTAGCAATCACAGCGCTTGCGTCCGCGTAGAATTGACGCGTTGTTACATTTTTGGAGAGGTGCACGTCAGGGTACGCCGAAGGGTATGCGCGCTACACACAGCCTACGACGTAGCTACGGCAGGAGGTCGACGCAGAAGTATAAATTGGGCTTTACTGTTACACTACGGCATGATCAAATCTTGGTTTAATATTGGCCAATGTCCAATTAATCTTTAATATTTGGTCACTTCTGTACCAAATATTGATTAATATTTAAAGGCTGTTAATCACAGTCTTTGTGATTTAAAAATAGCACTGTGCTCTATTATGGGTAAGGGTTAGGTAAATGGTTTTAAATATATTGTGTATACTTATTAAACAGTGTAATAATGCGGTTCAAGGAACGCGCCACTCGACACGGGTAAATGGCAATCGAGGATTTTTTTTAAATCGAGTACCTGACTTTAATCAAGGAATTGTGACAGCTCTACTTAAACCCAATACTATATAGTAGAAGAAAAACAGTATGTAACAAAAGTAGCATGTACTCATTAAACAGACGGCAAGAGTAACCGCGTGACAGTGAAGCGATTAGCGGTGTAACAATGTTCACAATACAAAAATGCTACAATATGTATCGTGGATCGTGACAGTAATATGTATTGTGAATAATTCACCCAAAATATAAATTTCTGTGTGTGGAAAAAAATTCACGTTTTCAGAGTTTTAGAGTTAGTACTACATTAAACTAAACTACTATATATAATGTTGAATATAATGTATAATAATGCATTGGGGGAATATTTGTGGGTCCTGATAATGTCAAAGTGGCCGACATTATTATAATAAATATATCTAGTCACTGACAGAGATCAAGCATATTCATCTAAAATAATTGTGTATTTTCAGCTTCAGAATCATGAATATGTTTATTCTGGTGTCTCTGTCCTGTGCTTTGGGCAATAAGTCCAAACCTGTTCATTTACACTCACAATGAAATACCAAATTTAGCATTTTAATCAACAGTACATTTTTTGTTAACCTTTTATCATGTCTTTGAGTATCGGAATAATATGGTATCGTGAGTTCAGTATCGTGATGTGTATCGAACCGTGACATGAGGGAATCGTTACACTCCTAGAAGAGACACAAATTAAACTGCCGCTAGTAGGTCACATGATGATGACATCGTGACGAATGTAGTACGTCCAGATTACACTCATACTACACACATTCATACTATATAGAATGTACTTTTTTAGTGTTCGTGAAGTAATTGTATTTTTATTAATTATTTAAAAATAACAGATCAAAACGCTTTTAATGCACTCTGTAGAATGCATAAAACGACACTAAAATTCAATACATGAGGGCAAGAAATATATCTAATATTTATATCTAGTGGTCGACCGATATGGGTTTTTTGATGGCCGATGCCGATATCTTAGAGAGCAGGGTGGCCGATATAAAGCCGATATTTATATTCATATATCAAACATATATATATATATACACACACACTTTATATTTATATAAATCAATATTTAATAAATTAGATGAATTTAATAAATATTTAAAATAAACATGCTTAGGCCCTATACTTTAGATGGCAACTTATTGAATCTGCAATCCTATTACAGTATTTTTCACAAATAAAGTAATTGTTTAAAAATATATGAATAAAAAGGAAGTAAACACTTTAACAGGGCACTCAGTAATCTGTTAATTTCATGCGCACTAATAATCATATTTTTTTCACTTTGACTTTTGACAAGGTAAAGCTAATTTTACATACAGCACACAGTGAAAACGACATGAATATGACACAGTGGGCAACTGGATATAGCACAGCATATTTTAAAATGAAGGATTTAAAGTGTTTCGATCGCGTCTCCTGTGAAGCTGATCTTCTGTTCGCATTCACTCACTTCGCACGGACTGACCGTCACTCGCAGGAACACGTTTATGCAGGCCACAAACACACACTTCACAAGATATCACAGCTGGATTCGATTAAATCTGCAAGGTTTGTGAAATTAAATGTTTATTAGATATTCAGAGATTTGTTTAAATTATGTAGATGCGCATTTGCTGAATGTTGACAGTAAATGAGAAAGTATTTTAGCCTGATTGTTTGCCTTTTCGGTTACAAATAATATAAAAGCAAATGTATTACTTTTTCGCATACCATTTACTTTCTTTGATTACCAGTTCTGTAGCCACCGGTTCTGTCTAACAAACTATTAGATATGACTGACAGAGAGACGGAGAATGTGAGTGAGCGCTGTGTGATCAGGCCCTGCCGTTCTCTTCTCAGGTGCTGGTGTTCTCTGCGCCGCCCGTCAAAATAAAAGTCTGCAGCGCCGTCAAAATAAAAGTCCCGCTTCCAACACATCGGCCAATCAGAAAACTTATCGGCCAATGCCGATATAAAAAAAAGCCAAATATCGGCCGATATATCGGCCGTGGCGATATATCGGTCGACCACTTTTATATCATATGATATAGTTCAGCAATATCACACGAGAGTGCTGCTTTTTCCTGAATATCAGCACGATTGCAAATGTGATATTGATTTTATACAACAGTTCAATAAAATAGAAGTTAATATTGCGTTACGTTTTATACACAATAGTGTCTGTTTTTGCTCAATTTTGAAAATAGTTCCAATCAAATCCACAGCAGAAACACAGCGGTGTTTCGTTACTGAACGAATCCGCGGTTTTTAACGAATTGAGTGAGTAATTGATTCAGTGACTCGGTCATTTAATTCCTGAATGAATCAGCCGTTTGAATGAATCGAGTGAGTCATTGATTCAGTGACTCGGTCATTTAATTCCTGAATGAATCAGCCGTTTGAATGAATCGAGTGAGTCATTGATTCAGTGACTCGGTCATTTAATTCCTGAATGAATCAGCCGTTTGAATGAATCGAGTGAGTCATTGATTCAGTGACTCGGTCATTTAATTCCTGAATGAATCAGCCGTTTGAATGAATCGAGTGAGTCATTGATTCAGTGACTCGGTCATTTAATTCCTGAATGAATCAGCCATTTGAATGAATTGAGTGAGTAATTGATTCAGTGACTTGGTCATTTCATTCCTGAATGAATCAGCCATTTGAATGAATCGGTTGAGTGAATAATTCAATGACTCACTCATTAAGACTGTAAATTGCCACCACCAGTTTTAGTTTCATATTTTATTTTTCATTCATATTCATGTCACCTCTGTAAATATACCTAAATGCCACAGAAAATGTTCTAATGTAGCCTTAAAAATTTGTGAAATAAATTCTGTTTAATCAAAATATTTCTTTCTAAAGCTACTTTTTGTGACGTCTATTCAATGCTTTTCTCCTTTAAAGGGACACCAGGTAACGTTTTTACCTTAACTGAACAGCTTCGAAGTCAGTGGAATGGTTATATTACTTATTTTGGGTTGATTTGTGGTGGTTTCGCAGCCCCCTGGTGCCTGAGAGCGGAATAAACTTACTTGCAACTTTGAGGCGGTGGGCCGCCGGCCTCGCCTTCAGGAAGTATCGCGTGATATCAGGTCTCGCGATGTAACGAATTGCTTGACGGCACTGCACACGTACACGCCCCCATTCAAGCACCGGCTAGCTAAGCAAAGGGCAACGATAGATTGAGTTATGACTGAGCCTGTAAATAAGAAGCAGAAAGCTAGGAAATCTTTGTCGGAGGATCAACGAAAGAGGAAACGGGAGACTGACCGAGCAAGAAGTCAGACTCGAGTAAATATCGGACCGGCTTTTTCAGAATGGCGAGAACTGAGAGAAACAGAAGCCTGCAAAACGGATGCTGACCTAGCCTTCTTGCTGTTGCACTTGTAAGTAACTTTGGAATAAACTGTGTTTTATATTTAAATTTCAAGTAATTGTGACCTCAGGATGTTTGCTATTGTCTGTAAAGGTTTTTATTATGATTGCTGTCTGTTACGGGCTTACTAGTAGGCTACGCTAGATACTATAACTTTGATGTTAGCATTGTCATTAGCAAACACGTTTGATTTCTGGCCTTTCCTCTGTCGGTTTTATTTGTGTAACTTAGTTTGCAAATAAATAGATATCCAATTCTTTAAATCAAGACACCGGCGTATCCTACCTGCGTCTAAATGGCTAGTGGAGATTTTGGCTTGATCTAGCTAGATGGATGCTGCCCTTCTGTGTGTCTAATTTAGCTTGCACATTGCATCCAGGTGTTACTTTGCTTTTATTTGGAGCAGGGGTGTTTTTTGTTTTTTTTTGCAGTGCGCTACATAGTGTAAAAGCCGATGGCTCACCGATCGCATTCTGTATTGATCCATAATATGCTACAAATCCTAGTGAACTACAATGAAGCCCAGACTCAAAATATTTTCCGTGACCGTCTTGTTTGTAAATATAGAAGTTACGATATTAGTTTTGAAGTTTTGAAATAGCCGGTTCATGCTCAGCTGGGTTGACAGCTGATCAGCTGGGTTGCTCGTGGCGAGGGGGGAGGAACAACAGTTCGTTTTTACGACAGTGTGTTTGAAAGCATTTACTACCAGACACCAGAGGGAGCTAGGGGGAGCTTCGTAGAGAAAAAACACTCAGGCTTGCCTGGTGTCCCTTTAACACCATAATGACTTTAAATGATTCTTGGGGGGGGGATTTCTCAGCCAAAATGAATGTGTGATTAATTTGAGTTTAATTCAATTCATTAATTGCACTTAGGGTAATAAATTAGATTTATTAGATATAGATACAGATATATATAGATACAGGTGAGTGTTTTTTCCTTTCCTTTTAAAAGTTGATAAGTGTATTTATTTTGCGCTCATAACTACGCATGATTATACGGCTGAGTTATGAGCTATACCTTCCTTCTTTATTTCTTTGTGTTGTTTGTGACTGCTGTTATTCACATGGATCTAACCAGTTCAAGTTCTTCAGCATCTTCAACAAAACTAGCAAACAAATCACACCGTCCAACAAACCCGAAGTAATGGAAGTAATGGCGAAGTAATGGTGGATGGCTATAATTAATGTTTTAAATGGGGGTGGATTCATTTTTATCCAGACCTCAATGGCTTATCGATCATTATAGATGTTATCAATTATTTAGTTGTTGTTGCTAGTTCTGAACACACAGAACAGACCGACTCATACAAGACATCTAATGTATTAAACATACACAATCATATTCAATATTCCACTAATATGATGATGACCTAGCTTTTTCATATGTGCTTCTTGTCTTATTGTGAATAATTCATCAGTGTACGCTAGTGCTGCACGATTAATCATATCGCAATCGTAATCGCGATGTCAAGCCTATGCGATTATATGACGCAAAATGCTGCGATTTTATGTAAAATAAACAAATTAGGGCTGTTAACGCAATTAACGCAGCATCTGTTATTTTTTGTCATCCTTTGGCTAGTGTTACATGATCCCGCTCTTATTCGTGCGAATGCTTTAAAGTTCAAACCATTAATGCGCGACAAGTCAAAAGAGAGCGCGCAGCCTGTGAATGTCCGACTGTGACTCACAGAACAGAAAGACGCGCGCCCATGCGCATGCACAGGCCGGAATAGTTATCTTTCCGCTTGAACGAACAATAACACACACAATTATGCCAAAATGTCGTTTGTCGAGTATCTTCATAACATAAGAGCAGTCTTATGATGGACGTAAAGAGTTGTGAGAGAATGAGGCGCGTGTGAGATCCGCGTCTCTACAACGGCTGCTCTTAAAGGGCCAGCAGCCAAAGCTTTCTGTCAGTAAAGTTAATCAAAGAACAAAGAAAATTACTCACTGCTCTTGACTAAAGAACTTGTGTAGCTTTAATAAGGATTAGTCTATATATAATTTATAATTTATGCAGTGCAGACTGTTTGATAACTTATATTTCTGTATGTCCTACATGACAGGAAGGGCACAGGTAAATAATACTTTTTTATGGGTTTATGTGAGTATTATTAAGTTCACTTAAATTAAAAGCTGTTATATTTTTTGACGCCTAATAAATGTTTTTTAAAAAATTATAGCTTTCAATTGTGGAATCACTGTAATGGTGGATGGCTATAATTAATGTTTTAAATGTGGGTGGATTCATTTTTATCCAGACCTCAATGGCTTATCGATCATTATAGATGTTATCAATTATTTAGTTGTTGTTGCTAGTTTGAGTTGAGAAATACACATTTCAGAATTATCACTAATCTGTGTGCGCATTTTGCTTTAGAATCAAGCAAGTTGACTCATGAAACCATTTGTTTATTAAATCGCAATCGCAATATTGACCTCAATAATCGCAATATGACATTTTCCCCAAATCGTGCAGCCCTAGTGTACGCTATTATAAAGAAATAAATGTTCAGCTATTTCAGATATTTTGTCTGGAACTTCTGCTTGTTTTCACACATTATTAACAGAAACTACGAGTGTGAGCAGATCTATATAATAGACTGTGAATTCATTTGTACATGGTTTGAGGTTTTTAGCATTTAAACAAATAAATACATCATGTTTAAATAATATTTTTTGTTTGTTTGTTTGTTTATGTTAAAAACCTTATAAATAATTTAAAATATTAATATAAATAATCTTAAAAAGTTGCTGTGGGGATAAATAAACATGTTTAAATAATATTATTTATATAATATATAAAACACAACAGTTGTTGTGGAGACTAAATAAAAAAATTTGATGTCAGTTTACATGTTTTTAAGTTTTTAACATTTAAACAAACAAACAGATGTTATTATTTAAACATGCTTTATTTATTTAAAAAACCTAAGAAATAATATAAAATATTAATATAGTTGTGGAGACAAAAATATATGATATCATTGCACGTTTTTAGTTTAGCATGTTTTATTTTATTTAGCATTTAAATGCTAAAAACCTATTTTAAATATTAATTTTAATACACGCGAACACTTGCATTTTCCTATCAACAGTGGAGACAACTTAAAATACTCTATCATTTCTGGTCATACAGAAAATAATAATAAATTATTCGCAACTACTTTTATTTGCGTAAACTCACAATAACAAGAAAACGTTGTGCTTTTAAAATAAAATAAAACAATCAGGCGCGGTTTAATGATCTCCGTGAACTGGAGCGCGAGAACTGAAACAAAAGAGAGCCTATAGGCTAAAGCTTGAAATGTCCACTTTAAAACGAACGAATTCGAATCGAAAGCTAATACCTTCTGATTAAATCCGTATGAAAGGTGCATTTCTCTCTAAAGGTGCATCTGCCTTACAGCGGAGATGGAGATACGTTTTTTAGCCGACACTGATTTAGAAAACAATAGTTTATTAATAAACAATTAAAATGCCTCGTTATTTTTTCAGACACATTTATTATCATTAGCCTATAACTCACCTATAAATCACCTTTGTAGGCTGTGGTTCCAGAGACATATATGGCTCTTCTCATTCAGCAATGCGGGAAAATATAATTTCCAGGTTCTAATTTGGCCTTAGAAAACCATGCAGTAAGATCTAAAAAAAATGTCTATATTAATTTGTGAATATTTGAAATGTTTAATAAAGAGGCAAAAGGTCATAAACAAAAATCTGAAAATCCGTCAATATTTATTTTTTTGCTCAGCATTTGGTGTGTACAGTTCAAATTAAAATTTTGGTGTTCAACTTTGCGTTTTAAAAATACAACAACCGTTCATTTTTCGTTTTGCAAAATTACGGGTTAAAAAAGGAAAAACGAATGGACACAAAAGTACACTGACCGTTTGGACAGAATACGACTACGAGACATAATTCTTTATCAAGTTCATAAAAAATAAACAATAATTACAGGAATTCTGTATTCTAAACCTCAAAGAAATGCTACAATCAAGACCTCGGAGCAGAAATGAGGGAGAAACAGCAGGAACTCCTTAAGCTATATGTGCCGTTCGCAGTATAAGGGTCTTTCCCTGCCATTAGTGCTTGGATAACACACCACGTCTCCTTCCATTAATAATAATAATTAGGGATGCGCGATATATCGACCACATATCGATATCGGCCGATAAATGGTCTTTTTTGATGTTATCGTTATCGGTCCGATAAGAAAATTTGTCCGATATATCAAAGCCGATAGATAATAGATTATTTACTTCAGTTGAGAGACGCGCGCTGTTCGCCATGATGGTTCTGAATGATTGGATTCACTTCGAAAAGGAAGATACAGTTCAGTGCAACATGTGCAGCACAAATCTGTCACATATGCTTCATAACATTATAATAAAAACACGCCTGCAAAAGAATGTTGTGAATTCTTGTTCGCCCACGTGTTATAGTGCGTTGAGGCGGAAAGAGCGCGTCTATGGAGTTAAGCCTTCATGACAAGCACAGTCACGTTCTCTTGAGCATTCGCAGCATTCTGTGCCATTGTAAGTTATAATATGTTTAATTTGTGTATATATATCTGATTAATCTAATATAGGATGCGTTTGGTTGAGTTAATGAACGATGCAGTAGCGCTTCATTGTACCGGTGATCATCTTTATCTTTAGCGTGCGCAGCTCAAACAGCAATGCACATTTATAACTATAATTGTGACTGTCATAGATGCCATTATAATGAGAACACTATTGTAATAAAACGTTGTGAATTCTCTGTTTAGTTGCCGTTTCAGCGCGTTGTTGTGGGAATAGCGCGTCCGGAACAGGGATATTACACATTATGACCAGCACAAGTTCAATTGTGCATTCACGTCATTTTGGGCAGATAAGTCGTAATATAAAGTTGAAGTAATATAAATATCTGATTAATCTCACATATGATGCGTTTCGTGGATTTAACCAACATGCTAGAAAAGTTCTTCAGTTTCCCGGTGCTCGTTCTCTTCAGCTCCAGCGCGCGCAGATTAAACAACAATGCAAAACATTAAAAGCTATGATTGGGACTGTCATACAATTATAATTGTATTCACTATTGTAATACATTTGTAAATTCTTTGGGTTTGCATTCTTCAGAAACCGTCGAGTTGATTAACCTTCTAGCAAAGCGATTCGGTTTAACGCTCGTTCTCTTCAGCTTCGGCGCGCGCGCGCTCACACAGCAATGTCATTTAAAACAGTAACTAAGCTATTAAAGATGTTTACTATCAATGCAATATTAAAAATGTTTATTTTTTCAAAAACATTGCGTTATAATTAATAACTTACATTATTTTGTTCTCGTATAATTAATAACTAACATTATTTTGTTCTCGTATTATTTTCATCAACGATATGGTTTGATTAAAATATATTTTTCTTATTGTCCGTGCGGAAGCGATTCCATTTTATTGATCAATGCCACATGCATTTTGTTTCTTTATGTGCAGCCCAATGTTATCCAATGACTTGTTTGCATTATCTATGTATTTTATTTTTTGTTAGGCAATAGATTTTTTGATAACACTTTACAATAAGGTCTAATTTGTTAATGCATTAACTAACAGAGAGCAATAGCCTGTGTTATTGTTAGTTAATAAAATATGTGTGTTCATGTTAGTTCACAGTGCATTGACTAATGTTAACAGATACAACTTTCTTCAAAATGTTTTATAAAATTGTTGGTTCATGCTAACTAATGCTAACAAAATTAAACCTTATTACAAAGTGTTACCATTTTTTAATAAAGAAAGTTGTCCATATGAGTGTAAAAATAATTTTAAAAGTTAAGGAATCTTACACTGGTTCAAACTAGGCTATATTGTATTGTATATGTTTGATTTATGTTAAATGTGTTTGAGACAAGGCTTTTAATGGTGAGCATTTTGTTATACAGGCTATCAAAGTATATAATTTTTTTTATTTAGATTTATCGGCCAATATATCGGTTATCGGCTTTCAAATGTAAAGAATTATCGGTTATCGGTATCGGCCAAAATGTTCATATCGGTGCATCCCTAATAATAATGTCTGCGGTGGCTGTGATATAGAGCTATAAACCTACCAACGTCCGTTGCCATGATTTTTGGAATGACTTATCGCGCGAGAAAAAAGATTTAGTCGCTTTAACATCGGTTAATGGAAACGCAGTCATTTCGCAATAGTTTTTTTTTATCGACATTTAGAAACAAACCGCAAAAGTTTTGCGCAAAACTGTAATGGAAACGCGCCTATTTTCAGCCATTCGAAAAAGGAATATTTCGCAAAAGTGCAATGGAAACAGGTTTTGCGCATTTACAGTCACCTGAATTAGAAGACGCGGTGTGTTTGGGGTCCGCGTACGCAAATAATAATTATCATCATTATTATAACATTTATTAGGCTACATATTTAGAAGACGCTTTTATCCAAAAAAGGAACAAAGCAATTTGTCAAATGTCATTCATAATACAGGTAGGACAACAATAATACAGGGCTAAGATTATCACAAATAAACAAGATTTTGACGCATATCCAAGTGTGTGTGCAAGTGTGGGGCGCGCGCTGCATGGCCAGAGGCGCGCGGGCGCGAACACTTGCATTTTCCTATCAACAGTGGAAACAACTTAAAATACTCTATCATTTCTGGTCATACAGAAAATAGTAATACATTATTTGCAAATACCTTTATTTGTGTAAACTCACAATAACAAGAAAACGTTGTGCTTTTGTAAAATAAAATAAAACAATCAGGCGCGGTTTAATGATCTCCGTGAACTGGAGCGCGAGAACTGAAACAAAAGAGAGCCTATAGGCTAAAGCTTGAAATGTCCACTTTAAAACGAACGAATTCTAATCGAAAGCTAATACCTTCTGATTAAATCCGTATGAAAGGTGCATTTCTCTCTAAAGGTGCATCTGCCTTACAGCGGAGATGGAGATATGTTTTAGCAGACATTTAGAAAATAATAGTTTATTAATAAACAATTAAAATGCCTCGTTATTTTTTCAGACACATTTTTTATTGTTATAACTCGCCTACAAATCAACTATAGGCTGTTATGATAAAATAGAGTAGCCTATCCATCGCTACTGTAAAGTAAAATAAAATAATAATACTAATTTCCTACCTATCCCTTGCTGCCACTAAAAAAAAAAAAAAAAAAAAAAAAAACTTCCCTACCGACCCATGACCTCAACTGACAACCAACCGGAACCAAACTTTTTTTTTTTTATGCCCTATTAGAAAGTATATATGACAGGTAATAATATCACGTTTGGGCTTGTTCACAATCATGTCGACTGGATCTGGACCAAATTTTGTCTTAATATCTCAAAGCAATCAAATTTATGGCATTTGAAACCAATTTGGTTTGATCTCTTAAACGCCTA
Source organism: Gila orcuttii (assembly GCA_026230005.1). NCBI lineage: Eukaryota > Metazoa > Chordata > Actinopteri > Cypriniformes > Leuciscidae > Gila > Gila orcuttii. The sequence goes on along the minus strand of JAPDVR010000014.1, from coordinate 44,365,631 downwards.
CGGTTTCTTCACAAAGTCCACAGTTCTTTTCAAAGAAGACGTGTGTCTGTCGGAGACCGTAATACTGACAACATCCAACGTCAGAAACACCAGCGATTTCAAAGCGTGTTTTTGAGACTGTCTTTGGTTCACTGCAGCTTTCAGGAGGAAATACTCAGCAATGCTGTCGACTTATGAATTTACACATGGTTTGTCTTAAAGCATATTAAAAACACCACATAGACACATAAACAACGTTAAAAGCTGGATTTTCACCACAGGGGGACTTTAATATTTTGAATGAGCTTTTTTCATGATTTCTGATTTTAGTTGAAGTAGTTTATATTTTATTTTAGCTATATTTCAATAAACAGAAATGTTATAAGGTTAACGATAATAACCTCGGTTCACACTCTGAATCAGACCCACGTGACCCGAGCACTAGTTCCTGTTACTAACCTCAACAAACACTGTTCTTGGATCAGCTTGGTTTCCCAGCATGCATTGCTTTGCTTTTGGAAGTGATACACTTACCCCATTCAGAACGCATCCCATCATGCAATCACAGCAATACCAATCCACCGCACCGTGGTAAGACTTAAAATCCATACAAGAGGGGGAAAAATAAAGAGACTTCCTTCCCATGATGCACTTACTCTTCATATTTAATGTGGTACGAGACGTCCTGGCGGCTGTTTGCTGAATCTGTTTTGGAGGTTGTCGATTGGCTGTTGTCCGAGTTTAACCCTTTCTCCGGTGCGCTGGTAGAGTCGGCGTTCGCCTCAGACTCCAGCTTGCCGTTCGTGCGTTTGCTGGGTCGGCCCACCCTGTTCTGTCCTTTACTGGCAGGAGTGACTTTATCAATGACGCCTTCGAACCAGGCGCCGATACTGACGTCTCTGCAGTCCACCAACTCGTTCACCTGAACACAACGCAAACAAGAGACAGTTGAGCATCATGATTAGCAGATTTACAGGCTCATGATTAATTGTTATATCAGTCACAGTGATTTAATTGCCTATTTGCTCAAGCCACTGTCTTTATTTGTTTATCACACCTTATTTATTTGTTATTTAAGTCAGAATTGCGAGAAAAAAGTCAGAATTGTGAGATATAAGCTTGCAATTGCGAGAAAAAAATTCAGTATTGCGAGAAAAATTCAGAATCACGAGAAAAAAGTCAGAACTGCGAGAAGTCAGAATTGCGAGAAAAAGTCAAATTGCGAAAAAAAAGTCAGAATTGCGAGAAAAAGTCAGAATAAAAAATCAGAATTGGGAAAAAAGGTTAGAATTGCGAGATTTAAACTGAACAAAATATGTGATTTTATTCATAAACAAATATTTCACAGGGTAGAATGAGATGAATTATAAAAACAACAGCAATCACCACCATAAATATTAAAATAACATAAAAGCTAAAATATTATTTTAAAATATTATTATTACCATTATTATTAAAAAAATATTTTAAGTTATTATTACTATTATATTATATGTTATGAATGTTATATTTTACGTTATATAGTTAGAATTCACACTTTGGTTTTGGTACACAACTCATCTAAATATTAAATTATATTGATCCAATTTATAATTATTATAAATGCATGTAATGTTTTGTAGCATTTTCAGTTTAATGTGCAAATTAAATTAATTCAAAGTGCAATGAATTAATGGTAAATTAAATTAAAAATATTAATAATATCTTAAAATATATATATAAATTTAAATAATATTTTAAAATGTTATTATCAAAGTAATATTTTAAATTTAAACAAATAAACAATAATTTCAAATGTTAGAATTCACACTTTGGTTTTGGTATACGACTCATCTCATCTAAATATTAAATAATATTAAAATAATCAGATGTATAATTGTCATTATAAATGCATATAATAATGTTTCAAAGCACTCTCATTTTAATGTGTTAATTCAGTGCAATTAATTCATGTTAAATAAATTAAATTAATACAGATAAAAATAATAAAACTATTAAAACTATAATATAAAATTCTAAATAATATTTTAAAATATTATGATTAAGCTACTATTTTAGATTAATAATAATAATAATAATTATTATTATTCCAAATGTTAGAATTCACATTTTTGGAACCCAACTCGTCTAAATACTAAATAATATTAAAGTGATCAAATTTATTATTGTCATCATTAATGCATATACTAATAATGTTTTATCGCACTATCAATTTAATATAGTGAACTTAAATAATTACGGCAAAATTTATAAATAAAAAAAGAATTTGTCATAAGCTGTATGTAAATGTTGTAATTGTGAGTAATGCAATGATGATCATTAATATGTTCAGTAATTATTCATTATTCATCAGTCTTACTTTGAAGTGTCCGATCCCGGGATCGAGGAGGAACGTTCGGCTGGATGTGGACGGCTCGCTGTCCGACTCCGGAATGAGGGATTTGGACTCGTTTCCGTTGCTGTTAGAGACGGTTGTCGGGGAAACGGTTGTTGTGCTGGGTGTGGCTGAGGCTGGGACAGACGTGGTTGGGGGTGGAGCTACGACACAGGCCACGCCCTCCCCGTTGTTGAGGGCGGGGCTTTCCGGCGGGTCAGACTGCGAGCGAATCAGAAGCTGGACGATGTCGTTCAGGCCGACGTTGTAATCAAAGAGAGTCTGACCATCTTCCATCTACAAAAAAAAATGATCAATTAATAAATCAATTAATAAAATTGAAAAAATTGTGTTATAAAACAAGCATTTTAACATTTTAAAAAAAGTCTGATAATTTATTCTCTCTATAACTGGCATAAATTACATTATTTTAGCATATATATATATATATATATATATATATATATATATATATAAATATATATATATATACAGGTGAAACTCGAAAAATTAGAATATTGTGCAACAGTTCATGTATTTCAGTAATTCAAATTAAAAGGTGAAACTAATATATTTAGTATATATAACTATATACATATGCATGATTATACTTTCCAGAGGGCCGACATTTCTGTATTTAAAATCCTTTTTTTTATTGATTTCATGTAATATTCTAATTTTCTGAGATTTTGAATTTGGAGTTTTCATAAGCTGTAAGCCATAATCATCAAAATTATAACTTTTGCATGATATTCTAATTTTTCGAGTTTCACCTGTATATTAGTGCTGGGCAATGATTAACTCACATCCAAAATAAAAACAAATATATGTGTGTGTACTGTGTATAATTATTCTGTATATATAAATACACACATGTATAAATTTAAGAAATATTTGCATCAATATTTGCATATCATTTGCATGTATATACTGTATATATATTTATACATAATTTGTATTATATATAAATATTTTATATATAAAGACACATTTTTCTTAAATATATACATGCATATGTGTGTATTTATATACAAAATAATCACACACAGCACACATACTATGTAAACAAACTTTGATTTTGGATGCGATTATTCGTTGCCCAGCATAATATATTATATAACAACATACAAACAGGGTTACAGTCATAAAACACACATTCATTTTGTGTTTTTGTTCTGTTTGTGTCTCATTGCACGAAGGCACACAATCACATAAACACCAGTGACGCCATTTTGTGCTGGTTTTACCCTCGAACATCCGCGGACACCATTAGCCTAGCCTTCTGCTGAATCACCGCCGGAAAATAAAGAAATAAATACATGTTAGAATAGTGCAACCGTGTGTGTGTGTGTGTGTGTGTGTGTGTTGCTATAGCAACCACAGAGGATCCAGTGCACACATGAGCACAAACACACAGTTTCTACACGGATGTGTGTGAAATATCATGACCAGTGTCACGCGTGCGTCTCATTAGCATGAGACTCGGAGGTGTTGGATCTGCTTCTGCATGATGGAGGGAACGAGGAAAACGAGAAGAGTCCACACCTCTGAGAGCGAGAGGATTAGAGAGGAACACAAACGGTTAAACACAGAACAGGAGTCGTGTTCGTTCCATTTCTGCTTAGCCTTGACTCAACAAAAGACTGGTCGCGCTCCGGGCGAAGACGAAACACACACACACACACACACACACACACACGCGCTCATGGAATTCACAACAAACTCTCATAAATCAGGCTGACTCGATGTTCAGTGTGTTTTGCAGGAAAAAACTCGAGAATGATATATAAATGTGATGAAAACACTAAAATATCTTCTGGTCTTAAATCAGGCTTCCTTTTCTTTATGCAATATGTAATTGGTAACAATAAGGTCATATTTGTATTAACTAACACAAATATATTTAGGCCTATTTAATTTAATATATTATAATTTGTTAATAACAATATGAACAATATGAAAAACCATAAATGGCCTGGTACAAAATAGCGATGAGTCACGATATTCGATTAGTTAGCGGACGCATAAAGCTTGCCACAAAGAACCGGCAAATGCAATCATTATGAATGTGTCAAATATAGAAAGGAGACATTTTAACTGTTTATTAATAAACTAAACTAGTGTTTTCCGTGTCAGTGTCGGCTGCAGAGATGATGACGATGCTGACTCGCAGTAGTGAACTAGAGAGAGAAATGCACACTTCATACTGATTATAAGACAGTTGTCTGTGTCTTTTCGTTTTGAATTGTTTTTTTTTTAAAGTAGACATTTCAAGCTTTCTATAGATATATTTCAGAGATTCGGTTTATTTATGAGACGAGCTCCAGTTCACGAGCAATGCAAGTTATATCGCGCCGGCGCCTCCATGTCCTGATTATATTGTCTGCTATATTTGCTTCTTATTTATTAATTCCAGGCAATTGGTTGATGAAACATTGATTAAAATTAAGATACAATTTATACAAAACAAAATTCACTTTAAAGAAAGGCTTTACACAAAACAAAACTTAATAAAGTAGTCAAAATCATGTCTCCCGATATATTGCGCATCTTATGATCCTATCTTACTCATGCTCATATAATCAACATAGATACAATTTTAAAAATAACATATTTAAACATATATATGAAACTAAATATGTTTTCTTTAATGGCTACAACACGTAGGCCTACAGTAGGCTACAGGAAAATGTAATGTCGGAGTGGGATTTGAGTGAATGCGTGTCACCGGTGAGTGTGTGTGGGGGAGGGGTGCGTTTTTTGAATAATAATCAAATAATTCCCAGCGATCATCGAATATTATTTTTGCTTGAAATGCCCATCCCTACAAAATACGAAATGTCTTAGACAAAAGACAAGCATCAAAGCATAAGAAAGAAAATATAAATAAATAAAGGAGTAAAATAGAGAAATAAAAGAGGCTCAGTGAACACAAGCATGTAGTCGCAGTTGTTGTTGCTGTTTTGTGTTAGCGTGTCTGACTAGTCCACACATGGGGTGATGACATCATCGTTTCACAAAATATACGGATTGGCCGCACACACGAAAACACAAGGGTGTCGTTTTCATATTTATCCACCCTGGGACCCGGTTTCAGAAAATAGCGGTTTCAGTCTCCCAAACGCCAGATCCGTCTGGACGAAACGCCGATACGATACACAATTTTTACATACAGCCAAACACGTCTCCGTGTGGACAGGGCCTGAGTCAGTGTGACTGTGAGTGTGTGTGTGTTGTGTGGCTAAAGCACCTCTTCATCTCTGTCATTGAAACACAGAATCTTTAAGCCTAACAACACACACACACACACACACACACTCTCTCTCTCTCTGCTATGTGTGTGTGAGAGTTAGTGTGAGTGTGTGTGTGTGTGTGAGACTGTGTGCACGCTTTTCCTTCCAACAAAGACGGAAAATCAAACTAGCCGAGAAGGGGAATGTACGCCACTGCAGACCAGTGTGGAATTCTGGGATACGTGTGGATCCGCCCTGCTCCCCCTCCCCCCACTCTCTCACACAAACACACACACACACACACAGTGGAGACAGAGAGAGGAAGTGGGTCACATTCAAACTGAACACAAACAAACCAACTCACAAATCAAACTCTGTTTACTGGCCACATTGCGAAGAAACCCCGTTTACAACCCACACACACACACACACACACACACACACACACACACGCACGCACAATCCCAGCGGATCGTCGGATCACACCAGAGGAAAGTCGAGGCGTTGCTGGCGGTTCAGGCCTAGAGAACAACCTCTCAAACACGCCAGCGAAAACATCACGCACTAGCAAAGCAAACTCACACACACACACACACTGTTGCATTTACACACAAACACAGTAAGATTTTAATAATGTATAGTAAATGCTGAGATTAACATGAACTAAGATTAATAAACGCAAGTATTACAGGAAAACAAGAGAGCGTTCATGAATCCAGCAGGTGTTTAATTTCAGAGACTTTCAGCGGGAAAATATCAGCATAACGAGGTCCGCTTAACTCGTTTAATCCACACACACACACACACACACACACACACACACACACACACACACACACACACACACACACACACTTGATGCAGGAATATATACAGTTCATTATGTGTGGTTTTATTCTAATCATCATTCATCAGTTACTGGAGCAAATGCCACAGCTACAAATGTGGTGTATAAATGTGTGTGTGTGTGTGTGTGTGTGTGTGTGTGTGTGTGTGTGTGTGTGTGTGTGTGTGTGTGTGTGTGTGTGTGTGTGTGAATTTTTCAAGCGTCTCCATACTTCAAAAACCGCGGAAAACTACTTTTAAACAGGAAATGACGAAATATTTATGTACATATTTACAGTGGGTCAATTCACACAGGATTATCATTACCTGAGGTGATTTCCTTTTTACTGACGGTAAAAGTCGCCGTGATCTTTACTGACATCATCCGTGATGATCACTGAGATGCACACTCGGACGGGACTGAAATCACAGAGAAGCTCTGGTGATTATTACTGTACTCCACCTCTCCATGATAAACTAGTCCCGTCCAAGGGCTATAGTAAGGAGCAACACCATTGAGTGACTTAAAGGTAAGCAGAATAAGTTTGTGAGTAATACGGGAAGACACGGGGGAGCCAGTGCAGGTGGAGTGATACGAGCAGATTGTTTAGTGTGAGTTAGCAATCTTGCGGCAGAGTTTTAAATATATTGCAAACGTGAGATAGAGTATCTATCAGTCTCTAAAAGGCGCATGAGTAAGAATTTATCTACTGCTGATTGGATCACTCTCTCTCCTCCCTCATCATGAGTGGACACGCCCCCTACTGCTGATTGGATCACTCTCTCTCCTCCCTCATCACGAGTGGACACGCCCCCTACTGCTGATTGGATCACTCTCTCCTCCCTCATCACGAGTGGACACACCCCCTACTGCTGATTGGATCACTCTCTCCCCCCATCATGAGTGGACACGCCCCCTACTGCTGATTGGATCACTCTCTCTCCTCCCTCATCATGAGTGGACCCGCCCCCTACTGCTGATTGGATCACTCTCTCTCCTCCCTCATCATGAGTGGACACGCCCCCTACTGCTGATTGGATCACTCTCTCCTCCCCATCACGAGTGGACACACCCCCTACTGCTGATTGGATCACTCTCTCCCCCCATCATGAGTGGACACGCCCCCTACTGCTGATTGGATCACTATCCCCCCATCATGAGTGGACACTACTCTGTCCTACCTACTGCTGATCATATGGAAACATTGGAAAATACGCCCAGTGGAAACACGTCAATTTCTTAAAAACTCCCATTTATCGCAAAAAAGTTTTTACACTCGCATGAGGAGGTTTTTCAGGCAATTTGAAAAATAAATATTTTGCAAAACTGCAATGGAAACAGTTTTTGTGCATTTACAGTCACCTGACTTTTTACACAAAAGACTCAAGAATTACAGGAATACTGGATTCTAAACCTCAGAGAAACGCCACAATCACGAGCTGGAAGCAGATCTGAGTGAAACTCCAGAAACTCCTCATATATGAGCCGCTCTCAGTATCAGAGTGTTTCCTGGCCATTAATGCTGGATAACACACACACACACGTTTGTTTTTGTGATTTGTGAGGACATTCCATAGGCGTAATGGTTTTTATACTGGACAAACTGTATATTCTATCCCCTTACACTGCCCCTATCTCTAAACCTACCCATCACACACACACACACACACACACACACACACACACACACACACACACACCAGTGTTTCCCCTAGGATTTTTTTTCGGGGGGGGGGGGGGGACTGCTAGTGTTGCGGAGCGGGCGTGTTACGGATACGTGGTGTATTTGTTTTTTATTATTAATTGAAATCATGTACTATGAATCATTAAACTTATACAACATTTTTTTTTAATATATATATATGGAAAAAAAATTCACACTAATTCTGTGTTGTGTTTTTTCTGGTAATAAAATGAAGACATAAAACACAAATTTTAGCATTTATCATCAATTTTAATCATATGAAATTAAATAAACTTTTTGTCAAATAACTGGCTGCACAATGAGCTTTAGCTTAACTGTTCAAATTAAAACATGGATTATTCCTTAATTTCAGTTTTGATGATAATTTATTTGGATTAGTGTTAGTGTATTATTACATTGGGATATATCTAAATTCTAATGTACAACAGTAATATATTTCTGTCAAGTTAAACCGAACTTTTATTTTGACGGGTTGCCGTGAAGACCTTTTGAGGTTCTGTGTGTTTGTCATGATGATAGTTTTTCTCAAATGAAGCGGTGAAATGATCACGAAGTGACTTTCAGAGTGGATCTAGAGCCTGGAGAGGAAGTTCATGCATTTGTGTCTTCATATAGGCCAAATAACAGCGCAAGCGTCACACGTGCTTCAGTGTGTGTGTGGTAAATTAAACTGCGCGTCGGGGCACCATTCATTCACACAGAACATGCAGGATTCGTATTTAAATAGTCTTTGTGTTTTAATATTCACACACACTAGTCTACATCGCGATTTGATTTCAAGTGTACTGAACTGCTTTCTATTTTTTCCTCAAATTTACAAATTCCGTGAAATTCCGCGTTTTACACTAAATTCCTTTTTTATGACTGTATTTCGTCAGCATTTTAGGGGGGGCGGGGGGTCGTTTTGCGGGGGCGGGCCGCCCCCCCCAAAACAATGGTAGGGGAAACACTGCACACACACACACACACACACTGCCCCTATCCCTAAACCTACCCATCACAGGAGACATTCTGCATTTTTACATTTTAAATAAAACACTGCTTAGTATGTTTGTAAAGCCATTTGAAATATGAGGACTCAGGAAATGTCCTCTTAAATCACGTTCAAGTTGTAATACCAGTGTAATACCCATGTCATTATACACAGTTGTGTCCTCACAAAATCACAAAAACAAACACACACACACACACACATCTCCTTCGGTTAATAATAATGGCCAGTGCAGTGGCTGATATATATAAACCCATCCGACATCCGTCGCCGTGATTTTGGAATGATTATCGCGAGAGGAAAAAATGAAGTCTTAGTCGCTTAACATCGGTTAATGGAAACGCCGTCATTTCGCAAACGTTTTTTTGTCGACATTTAGAAAAAAAAAAATCGCAAAAGTTTTGCGCAAATCTGTAATGGAAACGCGCCTACAGTCAGTCCCACAGATGGAGGAGAGAAGAGTGAGAGCCAAGCAGGGAAAGTCCAGTCTGTAGAGGGATGCAGAAAGAGCAGAACGAGTAAACGACGAGGCATGGAGCGGCAGCCAGAAGCGCACAGCGTTCCCACATCATAATCACAAACACACAACACGTCTCTGATCCTCCAGATTATCTGAACAAACTCACTCTGACAACAACACAACAAATCTCCCAGAATGCCTCAGTGACAGAACGAGCTCTGATCACGTGTTTCTTTGATGATCAGCAACTGACGACTGCAGTTTTCCTCAATCGAGACTCAAACACACACACACACACACACACACACACACACACACACTTCACTTCAGGACCGACGCTTGAAACATTCACAACTATCTTGTTCACTGTTTCAGAACATATTCAGTGTCACATTAGACTGCTCGATACAATACTAATGACATATTTGTGATGATTTTGTGTGAAAACCACTGTCTTTAATGTGCTCATTAACTTTTCTAAAGAGTCCCGTCATTTAGACTTGAAATGAAGTTTAAAACACAACTGGAAAAACACAAAACTGCAATTTTAAACTAACTAAATGTTTAATAATAATAACATAAACACATTCACCTGAGTAAAAAAGTTTATTTTCTGGAATAATTTTTTTGTGTGTGTGTTGTAAAAATATTTTTTTCTGAAGCAATTTTCTCATTAGTGTTCAATCAGCTTTGAAATATTTAAATCTGCATATTGTCATATCTGCACCTTTAAAGGGCATTTCCCCCAAAATCTTATTAAATATATGCTTTCATTTTAAATTCTTAAATTTGATCAATAAATTAAATTAGAATAATAAGACACTATAGGGCTGTTACCCTAGGTAAGGCTGATCAAATTAAATAATTTACACTGAAAAATTAATACTGCATTAAATAATGTTTTGAGATTGTTTTAAATATATTTTGAATATACAAATAAGAAACATCAGAAATAATGACACTTTAAACCCGAAACTAAACCACCAGTAGGTGGCGGCAGGTGACCGTCTTAATGAGCGAGTCATTGAGTCATTGATTCAAACGATTCGCTCAAATTGTTTATGAATGAATCATTGAATCTTTGACTCAACCGATTTGTTCAAAAACACTGAATCATTCAGGAATGAAATGCGGTTATGTGTTGCTGTGAGATGCGCTATAATTCTGCTGTGATCTTTGTTTGGAACTATTTTCGTTGCTCAAACAAAACAAAAACAGTCAATATTGCGTCTAAAATGTAAGTGACTTAATTTGAACTGTTTATTTAACTGTTGTATGAAATCAATGTCACATTTTAAATGTTAAAAATATAAAAACTCCACATTTTGAATTTTTATAGGCACCATGTTCCCTAGTTATTTTTTTGTTATTGGCGTTTTAATCAGGATACTTGTCCGGTCGGGAAAGTAAAATTCTCTTTAACCTGTTAAGAGTCCGTCATTTAGACTTGAAATGAAATACTAATAATCATTGTTTCAAAACATTAATTTTAACAAAGGGTTGGTGATTAAAATTACAAAAACACAAGTGGAAAAATATGATGCTATGAAAATGTGACTCCAAAAAGAAAAAGTTAAATAAAATAAAAATGACACCAAATTCTAAAAGCAAAAATTTAATTAGATACAATTATAAAAATTAAACGTTCACTAAACCTCGCCTTCATTAAAAATGAAGATAGATAAACGTGTTTAATGCTCTACATATTATTTTTTAAAAACATAAGTTATTATAACCCACTGTAAAAACTTAATTTACTAAATTCAAAGTCCAAATTGAAAATGAAATAGAGATAAAAATAAAAAATAAAAATATTATATATAAAACAACCCACAGTTAAGATAGAGATGTTTGTCATCAGAAGTGAGAGTTGATTCAGTTTCATTAATCAGTTCAATTTCAATGAATCGATTCCAAACAAACTTCTGATTCATTTGTTTAATCACTCAAAAACGTGTAATTATGTGTAATTTAAGTGACTGTATGAAATGAGTTGTTAATCGTGTAATATTACAGTAATGCAGCGACTGACAGGATTCCTGTACAGATTCAGTTCACAGAGAAACTGAACCTGATATATATATACAAATTAATCCATTTCAGTCGAATTTAATCAAATCAAATAGCAAACTTGTTGAACAAAATTGTGTGTTCTGTGTGTGTGTGTGTGTGAGTGAGAGAGAGTGTGTGTGAGAGTGTAAAGGTGATGATACACAGGGCAACTTTTTGAGCAATGTTGCTGGGCAATGGTCAACCAGATGAGACACACGGCTCACGACCAATCTAAATAATCCAGATAGAAATGTATTGCCCATTTTCAATGGGAAAGTGCCAAGCAACATTCGCTCTGCAAGATTGCCCAGCAACATTGCTCAAAAAGTTGCCCTGTGTATCATCACCTTAAAAAAGGAGACAAATGAAGACTTGCAAAAAAGTGCCACAAGTGTTTATGATAGAAACAATGATTGAACATTAAAATGATGTCATTTCCTGTCCTCTTTCCTTCATCCTCTAATCATAACTGTTGCTTAGAAGTATGATGCATATATGACTCAAATTACCTAAAACTCCCTTCTATAAAATAAAATAATTAGGTAACATCTATTGTTAATTTTTTCGAACATTCTCTATACTTCTACCTCGTACATTAGCTAGTCCAGGGGTCTCCAACACGCCGCTCGCGAGCTACAGCAGCTCGAGGCCTCTGATTGGACTAGTCCAGGGGTCTCCAACACGCCACTCGCGAGCAACAGCAGCTCGAGGCCTCTGATTGGACTAGTCCAGGGATCTCCAACACGCCACTCGCGAGCTACAGCAGCTCGAGGCCTCTGATTGGACTAGTCCAGGGGTCTCCAACACGCCGCTCGCGAGCTACAGCAGCTCGAGGCCTCTGATTGGACTAGTCCAGGGGTCTCCAACACGCTGTTTGCGAGCTACAGCAGCTCGAGGCCTCTGATTGGACCAGTCCAGGGGTCTCCAACACGCCACTCGCGAGCTACAGCAGCTCGAGGCCTCTGATTGGACTAGTCCAGGGGTCTCCAACACGCCGCTCGCGAGCTACAGCAGCTCGAGGCCTCTGATTGGACTAGTCCAGGGGTCTCCAACACGCCGCTCGCGAGCTACAGCAGCTCGAGGCCTCTGATTGGACTAGTCCAGGGGTCTCCAACACGCCGCTCGCGAGCTACAGCAGCTCGAGGCCTCTGATTGGACTAGTCCAGGGGTCTCCAACACGCTGTTTGCGAGCTACAGCAGCTCGAGGCCTCTGATTGGACTAGTCCAGGGGTCTCCAACACGCCGCCCGCGAGCTACAGCAGCTCGAGGCCTCTGATTGGACTAGTCCAGGGGTCTCCAACACGCCGCTCGCGAGCTACAGCAGCTCGAGGCCTCTGATTGGACTAGTCCAGGGGTCTTCAACACGCCGCTCGCGAGCTACAGCAGCTCGAGGCCTCTGATTGGACTAGTCCAGGGGTCTCCAACACGCCGCTCGCGAGCTACAGCAGCTCGAGGCCTCTGATTGGACTAGTCCAGGGGTCTCCAACACGCCGCTCGCGAGCTACAGCAGCTCGAGGCCTCTGATTGGACTAGTCCAGGGGTCTCCAACACGCCGTTTGCGAGCTACAGCAGCTCGAGGCCTCTGAATGGACTAGTCCAGGGGTCTCCAACACGCCGCTCGCGAGCTACAGCAGCTCGAGGCCTCTGATTGGACTAGTCCAGGGATCTCCAACACGCCGCCCGCGAGCTACAGCAGCTCGAGGCCCTGATTGGACTAGTCCAGGGGTCTCCAACACGCCGCCCGCGAGCTACAGCAGCTCGAGGCCTCTGATTGGACTAGTCCAGGGGTCTCCAACACGCCGCCCGCGAGCTACAGCAGCTCGAGGCCTCTGATTGGACTAGTCCAGGGGTCTCCAACACGCCGTTTGCGAGCTACAGCAGCTCGAGGCCTCTGAATGGACTAGTCCAGGGGTCTCCAACACGCCGCTCGCGAGCTACAGCAGCTCGAGGCCTCTGATTGGACTAGTCCAGGGATCTCCAACACGCCGCCCGCGAGCTACAGCAGCTCGAGGCCCTGATTGGACTAGTCCAGGGGTCTCCAACACGCCGCCCGCGAGCTACAGCAGCTCGAGGCCTCTGATTGGACTAGTCCAGGGGTCTCCAACACGCCGCCCGCGAGCTACAGCAGCTCGAGGCCTCTGATTGGACTAGTCCAGGGGTCTCCAACACGCCGCTCGCGAGCTACAGCAGCTCGAGGCCTCTGATTGGACTAGTCCAGGGGTCTCCATCACGCCGCTCGCGAGCTACAGCAGCTCGAGGCCTCTGATTGGACTAGTCCAGGGGTCTCCAACACGCCGCTCGCGAGCTACAGCAGCTCGAGGCCTCTGATTGGACTAGTCCAGGGGTCTCCAACACGCCGCTCGCGAGCTACAGCAGCTCGAGGCCTCTGATTGGACTAGTCCAGGGGTCTCCAACACGCCGCTCGCGAGCTACAGCAGCTCGTGGCCTCTGATTGGACTAGTCCAGGGGTCTCCAACACGCCGCTCGCGAGCTACAGCAGCTCGAGGCCTCTGATTGGACTAGTCCAGGGATCTCCAACACGCCGCTCGCGAGCTACAGCAGCTCGAGGCCTCTGATTGGACTAGTCCAGGGGTCTCCAACACGCCGCTCGCGAGCTACAGCAGCTCGAGGCCTCTGATTGGACTAGTCCAGGGGTCTCCATCACGCCGCTCGCGAGCTACAGCAGCTCGAGGCCTCTGATTGGACTAGTCCAGGGGTCTCCAACACGCCGCCCGCGAGCTACAGCAGCTCGTGGCCTCTGATTGGACTAGTCCAGGGGTCTCCAACACGCCGCTCGCAAGCTACAGCAGCTCGAGGCCTCTGATTGGACTAGTCCAGGGATCTCCAACACGCCGCCCGCGAGCTACAGCAGCTCGAGGCCTCTGATT
>JAPDVR010000014.1:44321123-44346123 GCA_026230005.1 Gila orcuttii | reverse complement strand
CAATATGTGTAATATTTTACACATATTTAGAAAGCTGATTGTTCTCAGTACAAATTGATTAAAATTATAAAACCTAAATCTGAGCAGAAACACACTGTAAACACGTGTATAGTGCTGGTCAAGAGTGTGTGACATGACATCCAGCTGTCAGTCAACACTGGATCAACACACACACACACACACACACTCGCGCGCGCGCACGTTATTGATGTGCTTCAGTGGATCGCGCGCAAGCTCTGAGGCAGGAAGTTTTCTGGCTGAATCCGGATCAGTTTTGAGCCCGTTCGGGAGTGTTGCGCAAGAACCGAATCCCCGTGTGAACATGAACCGGATCGTACCTGTTTTCCCCGGTAGAAGAGTCTCTGTTGCTCGGGCTTCACGTCGAAGATGTCGCGGATCTTCACGCGCAGGGACTCGATCTTCGTGAGGCGCGAAAGATCCTCCACCGTGCGCGTCTCTTTCCCGTCGATCGTCCGGATCTGAATCCACATCGCGATCGATCGACGAGCGTCGAAAACACACCGAGCGAGCGTCGAAAAGTGCGTGTGTTTTGGGGGGGTGGGGGGCGTGTGTGCGCGCGAGCGAGCGCGCTCTCAGGGATCCATGCGCGCTCCTCTTTCTCTGCGGGGGAAACGCGCGTCTCGCGAACGGGGGTCACGTCAAGTCTCGCGAGCTAATGGGAAGTCTCGCGAAATGTAAATAATATGGAAAAAAAAAAGAACAGTGGCTTTAAAGAGACAGAGACGCTTCCTTTATAATATTACAAAGCGTGTTTGTTTGTGATTATGAAAAGTTTGCATTTTCTTCATTGCAGCCAGAAACTGTACCTCATATTTTTATGGCATACATTAGTAAAATCGTGATTATACGGAAGTTTTATATTTATCACTGTAAGTACAGCGAACAGGAATTTGAAAATTATAGTTACTATTATGGGAAGCACAAATAAAAAGTGAGTGAGTGTGTGTGTGTGTGTGTGTGTGTGTGTGTGTGTGAGTCTGAGAGAGTGTGCGTGTGACGGAGTCAGTTTGTTTGTGTGTGTGTTTTCATCTAAAACTATTTTAAACCGTTTTTCAAATTGTTGTATAATTCTTTTTAATGAGCTCATATTTATAGCCAGATTTTTACATTTGTCACAGGGTGATTTAAGAGAAACTGCAACAATTAAAAGTGATTAAAATAAATGGTGACCAGTGACCAAACCTACAGGTCTCTCTCTCTCTCACACACTCACACACTCTCTCTCTCAGAATCAGAGGGTTTGTTCTGGTCTGTATGCTGATGACAGGATGTTTGCTGGATCTCGGTGACCCCTGCTGGAGACTCGACGGTACTGACGCTGAACATCAGTCAGTAATGTGTAGACCTGCATGGAAATCAGAACTGGTGTTTACAGCTACTTGAAATGCCATTATACGGGTCCTTCTCAAAAAATTAGCATATTGTGATAAAGTTCATTATTTTCCATAGTGTAATGATAAAAATTAAACTTTCATATATTTTAGATTCATCGCACACCAACTGAAATATTTCAGGTCTTTTATTGTTTTAATACTGATGATTTTGGCATACAGCTCATGAAAACCCAAAATTCCTGTCTCAAAAAATTTGCATATTTCATCCGACCAATAAAAGAAGTGTTTTTAATACAAAAAAAGTCAACCTTCAAATAATTATGTTCAGTTATGCACTCAATACTTGGTCGGGAATCCTTTTGCAGAAATGACTGCTTCAATGCGGCGTGGCATGGAGGCAATCAGCCTGTGGCACTGCTGAGGTGTTATGGAGACCCAGGATGCTTCGATAGCGGCCTTAAGCTCATCCAGAGTGTTGGGTCTTGCGTCTCTCAACTTTCTCTTCACAATATCCCACAGATTCTCTATGGGGTTCAGGTCAGGAGAGTTGGCAGGCCAATTGAGCACAGTAATACCATGGTCAGTAAACCATTTACCAGTGGTTTTGGCACTGTGAGCAGGTGCCAGGTCGTGCTGAAAAATGAAATCTTCATCTCCATAAAGCTTTTCAGCAGATGGAAGCATGAAGTGCTCCAAAATCTCCTGATAGCTAGCTGCATTGACCCTGCCCTTGATAAAACACAGTGGACCAACACCAGCAGCTGACATGGCACCCCAGACCATCACTGACTGTGGGTACTTGACACTGGACTTCAGGCATTTTGGCATTTCCTTCTCCCCAGTCTTCCTCCAGACTCTGGCACCTTGATTTCCGAATGACATGCAAAACTGAGCATCAGTCCAGTGCTGCTTCTCTGTAGCCCAGGTCAGGCGCTTCTGCCGCTGTTTCTGGTTCAAAAGTGTCTTGACCTGGGGAATGCGGCACCTGTAGCCCATTTCCTGCACACGCCTGTGCACGGTGGCTCTGGATGTTTCTACTCCAGACTCAGTCCACTGCTTCCGCAGGTCCCCAAGGTCTGGAATCGGTCCTTCTCCACAATCTTCCTCAGGGTCCGGTCACCTCTTCTCGTTGTGCAGCGTTTTTTGCCACACTTTTTCCTTCCCACAGACTTCCCACTGAGGTGCCTTGATACAGCACTCTGGGAACAGCCTATTTGTTCAGAAATTTCTTTCTGTGTCTTACCCTCTTGCTTGAGGGTGTCAATGATGGCCTTCTGGACAGCAGTCAGGTCGGCAGTCTTACCCATGATTGCGGTTTTGAGTAATGAAACAGGCTGGGAGTTTTTAAAAGCCTCAGGAATCTTTTGCAGGTGTTTAGAGTTAATTAGTTTATTCAGATGATTAGGTTAATAGCTCGTTTAGAGAACCTTTTCATGATATGCTAATTTTTTGAGATAGGAATTTTGGGTTTTCATGAGCTGTATGCCAAAATCATCAGTATTAAAATAATAAAAGACCTGAAATATTTCAGTTGGTGTGCAATGAATCTAAAATATATGAAAGTTTAATTTTTATCATTACATTATGGAAAATAATGAACTTTATCACAATATGCTAATTTTTTGAGAAGGACCTGTATACATGATCATAATTGCATTAACCAATCTCAGACTAAAACTGATGTGTGATCTGTGATAAAGCACACAACGCTGGTCTGTCTTTAAATAAGGGTTTTATTATCACAGAAGCAGTATATGTACCACTACAGAGGTGAAAGTTTCAAACAACGTGAAAATAAACCATGGAGAGATGCGAGTAACAGCACAGCCACACACGACAAAAGCAGAAACACTTCTGATATACAAAATAAAGAAACGCCGGCGAGAGGCAGGAGAGCTTTGGATGTCGATTCTGTTTCCCATCAGGGGTTTGTACCAGTCGTGTCGTTGCGTTAACACACACACACACACACACACACACACATCACATTTAAAGAGATCGACGTTCACCGCCTCAGATGGTTGAAAAACTACACACGACATTCTGAGGTAAAAAAACAAAACAATAAAACTAACCATAAACATCAAACAGAAGAGCAACACTTCATAAGCATACTAAAATAAGTGAATAATATCCAATCAAAACGTACCCAAAAACCTATAAATGACCTTTTGTGTGTGTGTGTGTGTGTGAGAGAGTGTACATTCCAGAAAATGTATAAACAAAAAGCACAAGTTAAACTGAGGAGGGCAGAGGTCAAACACGACATCATCACGAGAGCGATCACTCGTTCCCTCTGAAGCCTGTAAACGCAGGGAGGTTCAGTGTGTGTGTGTGTGTGTGTGTGTGTTTACAGGCTGCAGAGGGAGTGTGTGGTGAAGAGCAGAAGCTAGTCTTCATCCGAGGAGTCCCTGTCGAAGCTGTAGGCCATGAAGAGCACGTCGGGTCGAGCAGGGACTGAAGCCTGGCCCGGTTTCATCATCTCAAAGCCCAGGAAGCTGAACGTGCGCACCAGTTTCACTGCGGACACACACACACACAGACAGGTCAGGACATCAGAACACACACACACACACACACACAGACAGGTCAGGACATCAGAACACACACACACACACACACACAGGTCAGAACATCAGAACACACACACACAGGTCAGAACATCAGAACACACACACACACACACAGGTCAGAACACACACACGGGTCAGAACACACACACAGGTCAGAACAGAACATCAGAACACACACACACACACACACACACACAGAGAGGTCAGGACACACACACACAGGTCATGACACACACACACACACACACACACACACAGGTCAGAACAGAACACACACAGGTCAGGACATCAGAACACACACAGACAGGTCTGGACACACACACAGGTCAGAACAGAACACACACGTCAGAACAAAACACACACACAGGTCAGGACATCAGAACACACACACACACACACACACACACACACAGGTCTGGACACACACACAGGTCAGAACAGAACACACACAGGTCAGGACATCAGGACATCAGAACACACACACACACACACACACACACACACACACACAGACAGGTCTGGACACACACACAGGTCAGAACAGAACACACACACAGGTCTAGGGCTGCAACTAACGATTATTTTCATAATCGATTAATCAGACGATTATTTTTTCGATTAATCGGATAAAATTTCAATTAGATTTTTTGTTTATTACAACTAAATAAAACCCTTAATCATGGTATTTATGTGTAAAAGTGTACAAAAGCCACACATTGAGTTTTACTAATATCAATATTTGCATTGTTTTTAATGATAATTGCTGATGGCAAGTTGACAACCATGAAAAACAAAAAAATCTAAATTATATACAACATTGTTTTAACATAATTTTTTGTTAAAAACTAATTTACACTGACATGTTCAGATGTGAAGATAGAAACCAAAAACATGTAAAGTACATAATTCATTTAATTTTTATTTAAGATTCAATTAATTATAAGGATAAATTGCTAAAATAAATATAGAAAGACTGAAAAAAAGCGTGTGAACGTAGTAGAGCCGCAGTAGATCGCGTTTGTAAAACAATTAAAACTTAATAGAAGACAAATGCTATAAAAAGAGAACGGAATGGAGACGCAGCAAACAGGCTTGATTAAAAGGACAAGAAAATGATGCATTAGTGCACAAGCATTCGCTGAAAACCACTGACTACAGTGACTAAAAAACAATCTTTTACTGCTGCTGTTAATAACTGCCTTTATATTTAGTGCTTCACTTTCTAAACACCGTTTTAATTTAGCCTATTTCTGCGTAGCGCTATTTTAATCCATCACTTATGTTGCGAGCGAAATGATTGCACAACCTGATGCCCGAGACAAAATACAGACATCCCAAGTCTCCCGGAAGTTCCGGGAGTCTCCCGCATATTGATAGCGGCTCCCTGATGCCCGCAAATTAGTTCAAACTCCTGGAATCTAGAGCGTGCAAGCAAGAGAGCGCATGCGAGACAGAAGAGAGTGCTCCAAAGTCCAAACTGTGTAGCGCGCGCACGACAGAGCGGCACAGGGAGAGAGACCTTGCGTGTGTGTGCGTGTGTGCCGCATCATGATAGGCCTGTTTCAACCAATCACCAGTAAATGCTCCCCGTGACGTAAGCAGAGCAACTAATCGATAATGACATTCGTTGACAACGATTTTCATAATCGATTATTATCGATTATATCGATTAGTTGTTGCAGCCCTACACAGGTCAGAACAAAACACACACACAGGACATCAGAACACACACACACACACACACACACACAGGTCAGAACAGAACACACACACACACACACAGGTCAGAACAGAACACACACTCGCAGGTCAGAACAGAACACACACACACACACACAGGTCAAGACATCAGAACACACACACACAGGTCAGAACAGAACACACACACAGGACATCAGAACACACACACACACAGGACATCAGAACACACACACACACAGGACATCAGAACACACACACACAGGTCAGAACAGAACACACACTTGCAGGTCAGAACAGAACACACACACAGGTCAAGACATCAGAACACACACACACACAGGTCAGAACAGAACACACACACACACACACACACACACACAGGTCAGGACATCAGAACACACACACACACACACACACAGGTCAAGACATCAGAACACACACACACACACAGGTCAGAACAGAACACACACACACAGGTCAGGACATCAGAACACACACACACACACACACACACACACACAGGTCAAGACATCAGAACACACACAGGTCAGAACAGAACACACACACACAGGTCAGGACATCAGAACACACACACAGGTCAGGACATCAGAACACACACACACACACACACACACACACACACAGGTCAGGACATCAGAACACACACACACACACACACACACACACACACACACACACACACACAGGTCAGGACATCAGAACACACACACACACACACACACACACACACACACACAGGTCAGGACATCAGAACACACACACACACACACACACACACACACACACACACACACACACACACACACACACACACACACACACACACACACAGGTCAGGACATCAGAACACACACACACACACACACACACACGTACCACGGTCGTCCCGGTTCTTATAAAAGCAGACGAACACACTGAGAACCTTCAAATGCTCTTCAGCAAACTCCAGCAGAGAGATGAAGCTGAAACACACACATCATTACACACACACACACATCATTAAACTACATCAGACACGTCGGAATGACACATACTGTGAAAAAAAGAATGTGGAAAATTTTATTTGGAAAATATTTAGTTATATTGAGTCACATACGTTTTTTTCTACTCAATAGTACGGTGTATCTTCGTTCATTCATTTATCTAATTGTAATAAATTGAATCCAATTTGTAGTATTTAAATACACTTCTAATAAACTATTTTATGTATTATTTATATTTTAATCTAATTTGTATTATTCATTTATAATAATTTTTATTAACTTATATAAATTAATTTATTATTTGTTATAAACCATTTATTTTATTATTTATATTATTTTAAATCTAATTTGAATTTATTTTATATTATCGATAATAATTGTTATTTAATTAATTTTATAATTTGCCATAAACAATTTCATTTAAATACATATAATTGCCATTTACTTTTTCATTTATAATCTACTTTTGTTATTTATTTATTTATTTTTAATTTAAATATTTTATTTATACATCTTATACATTTTTATTAGTCAAGTCATTATTTTTATTTATTTAATCTAATTATTTCTTTATTAAATACATTTTAAAATAATGTTATTTACACATCTTATTTTTATTTAAATAAAAACAATTTATTCAATATTTTACTTGATATTTATTTAGGTCTACTTTTTATATTTATTTGAATATTTTTCCATTATTTATTTTAATAAAATTATTTATTTAAATAAATTTTTAAAACTAATTTAATCTATTATTTTCATCCAACTTCTATTACTTTTATGTATTTATTTATAACCTAATTTTTATTATTTACTTATTTCACCTTTTCACTATTTTTAAATATGCTGTTTATACATTTTTATTTGAACATTTTTTTATTCAATATATTTTTAATATTTTAAAATGCATTTAAATATACATTTCTAAATTGTTTTTTAAAATAATTTATATTGATGAATCATTTCACTTAAATTCACTTATTTTTTACTTTTATATTATTTTCAAATAATATTTTAATCATCTTATTTTTATAATTTTAACAACATTTTTGTATTCAATATATTTAGAATTTAATAACTGTATTAAATCTACTTTTTATACGATTTATTTTAATCTAATTTTCATCCTCCACTTTCCCTCGTCCGCATTATCGTGCCGTTGCTATGGAGTTGTGTGTGTTGCTAGGGTCACCTCTCCTTGCTGCCCTCAGGGAAAGCGTCGCAGGGAATCTCCACGAACAGGCCGTCTCCCCGAAGCACCGCCTCCCATTGGATGATCCGGGACACGGTGGGCCGGCTCTGGAAGTGAAGGATTCTGGGACGACCGCTCACAGCTGGCTCTTCAGTCACAGTCAACTTCCTGTCCTGAGAACCAGAGAACAGGCGTGAGCTTTAGTGGCCATCGCACTGATCCTCAAACTCGTCTCCATACCGGCGTTATGATCATCCAGATAATATTCTGATTGATCTGACCTCTGACCTCTAATGATCTGACCTCTGACCTCTAATGCCTGAATCATAATCACACACTGTTTTCCACCAGTGACCGAATGGAGAAAAAAACCTTGAGAGAAACCAGTGAATGGTAACTTGGATTTGAAGCCCAAAAAAGTGCATCCCTTCATCATAACAATAATCCATACACCTCCAGGGATTCATAGAAAAATATCCATATTTAAAACTTTATCGACTAAACCACGCAAGTCGACTTACGCCACGAGTGTAAAGGTTCTTGCACACGGAGTCCGAAATTTGCGTCCGAAATTTTCGCACGTTTAAAAATAAATACCTCACGTTATGTCAATCATGTTTGCACACTGACTCCGAAACTTTCGTACGTCATAAAAAAAATTGGATCGTGTTCGATTTTCTGCGTTTTTCGCATCCTAGCAAGCAATTTTGAGAGGAGTTTTGGCAATTCAGAGCCAGCGAATGACGTAACATGGAAAAACGCAAGCGAACATTTCGGACTCAGTGTGCAAGGGCCTTAACTTGATGTGTGACGTAGATGTAGGAGTAGCGTAAGCTTCGAGTCTCTCGCGGATCAAACAAACGGCGCTGGGCAACAGACTCAAGCTCCTCCCACATTTCTCTTTAAAAATTCTCATTTTGAACTTCTAATTCCTAACCAGTGTTTTGTTTTGCTCAATCCTATGCACTTTTTTGTTTGTCAATAGGTCATGCGTCAGGTCAGAGGTCACTCATCAGAGGTCATGCGCCGGGTCAGAGGTCACTCATCAGAGGTCATGCGCCGGGTCAGAGGTCACTCATCAGAGGTCCCGGGTCAGAGGTCACTCATCAGAGGTCATGTGCCGGGTCAGAGGTCACTCATCAGAGGTGATGCGCCAGGTCAGAGGTCACTCATCAGAGGTCCCGGGTCAGAGGTCACTCATCAGAGGTCATGCGTCGGGTCAGAGGTCACTCATCAGAGGTCATGCGTCGGTCACTCATCAGAGGTCATGCGCCGGGTCAGAAGTCATGCGTCGTCAGGTCACTCATCAAAGGTCATGTGTCGGGTCAGAGGTCACTCATCAGAGATCATGCGTCGGGTCACTCATCAGAGGTCATGCGTCGGGTCAGAAGTCAGGCGTCGTCAGGTCACTCATCAGAGGTCATGTGTCGGGTCAGAGGTCATGCGTCAGGTCAGAGGTCACTCATCAGAGGTCATGCATCGAGTCAGAGGTCATGCATCGGGTCAGGTCACTCATCAGAGGTCATGCGTCGGGTCAGAAGTCACGCGTCGGGTCAGAGGTCACGCGTCGGGTCAGAGGTCACTTACACGCATACGGCCATTACCAGAAACCAGTGATTATAGTTGATAAAGTTATAAATATGGCTATTTTTCTTGGCTTCAGAAGGCCTGTATGAACCGCTGCAGGCGTATGGATCACTGTTATGATGGAGGGATGCAGTTTTTTGGGCTTCAAAATCTCATCCTCCATTCACTGCCATTTTAAGCTTGGAAGAGCCAGGATGTGTTTTTATATAACTCTGTGTTTGGCTGAAAGAAGAATGTCATATACACATAGGATGACTTGAAAGTGAGTAAATACTGTGAAAGCAGTGAAACCGTGGTCATGATGTGCATCCTCACCGAGTACAGCTGCTGAGCTGCGGGTGTGTGATCCCGTGCCCCGTTCCCTCGCCCACCTGGGATCTTCAGAGGTGGGTGAGGGGCATCAGGAACACCACAGAGGCCCTGGAGCAGTGGAACTACTACAGCACACGGACACACTGCGGAAAAACACACACACACACACACATCAGAGCCGCTCCCTCAGCATGGGATCTCAGTTGTATCGGAGAGTTCTGCAAGCTCATTATAGACAACAGTAGGGCTGCACAATTAACAGGGTTCCCACACCTCGGTTAACTTCAAATTCAAGGACCTTTCAAGGTCAAATACCCTCAAATTCAAAGACTTAAAGATGTCATCGGATGCCCATTTTCCACAAGTTGGGATGATTCTTTAGGGTTTTCATGTAAAGTTTGTAAAATACTTTAGTTAAAATCCCTCAATGGTTGTGTAAAACAACACGCTTTTACCTCCTCAAAAACAGCTCTGCTCACATGACCAGTTTCGGTGCATGTCTCTTTAAATGATAATGGGGTGCATGTCTGTTTAAATGATAATGGGGTGCATGTCTCTTTAAATGATAATGGGGTGCATGTCTCTTTAAATGATAATGGGGTGCATGTCTCTTTAAATGATAATGGGGTGCATGTCTCTTTAAATGATAATGGGGTGCATGTCTCTTTAAATGATAATGGGGTGCATGTCTCTTTAAATGATAATGGGGTGCATGTCTCTTTAAATGATAATGGGGTGCATGTCTCTTTAAATGATAATGGGGTGCATGTCTCTTTAAATGATAATGGGGTGCATGTCTCTTTAAATGATAATGGGGTGCATGTCTCTTTAAATGATAATGGGGTGCATGTCTCTTTAAATGATAATGGGGTGCATGTCTCTTTAAATGATAATGGGGTGCATGTCTCTTTAAATGATAATGGGGTGCATGTCTCTTTAAATGATAATGGGGTGCATGTCTCTTTAAATGATAATGGGGTGCATGTCTCTTTAAATGATAATGGGGTGCATGTCTCTTTAAATGATAATGGGGTGCATGTCTCTTTAAATGATAATGGGGTGCATGTCTCTTTAAATGATAATGGGGTGCATGTCTCTTTAAATGATAATGGGGTGCATGTCTCTTTAAATGATAATGGGGTGCATGTCTCTTTAAATGATAATGGGGTGCATGTCTCTTTAAATGATAATGTGGTGCATGTCTCTTTAAATGATAATGGGGTGCATGTCTCTTTAAATGATAATGGGGTGCATGTCTCTTTAAATGATAATGGGGTGCATGTCTCTTTAAATGATAATGGGGTGCATGTCTCTTTAAATGATATTGGGGTGCATGTCTCTTTAAATGATAATGAGGTGCATGTCTCTTTAAATGATAATGAGGTGCTTGTCTCTTTAAATGATAATGAGGTGCGTGTCTCTTTAAATGATAAGGGGCGTGTCTCTTGAAATGATAATGAGGTGCGTGTCTCTTTAAATGATAATGAGGTGCTTGTCTCTTTAAATGATAATGAGGTGCGTGTCTCTTTAAATGATATTGGGGTGCGTGTCTCTTGAAATGATAATGGGGTGCGTGTCTCTTGAAATGATAATGAGGTGCGTGTCTCTTGAAATGATAATGAGGTGCGTGTCTCTTGAAATGATAATGAGGTGCGTGTCTCTTGAAATGATAATGAGGTGCGTGTCTCTTGAAATGATAATGAGGTGCGTGTCTCTTGAAATGATAATGAGGTGCGTGTCTCTTGAAATGATAATGAGGTGCGTGTCTCTTGAAATGATAATGAGGTGCGTGTCTCTTGAAATGATAATGAGGTGCGTGTCTCTTGAAATGATAATGAGGTGCGTGTCTCTTGAAATGATAATGAGGTGCGTGTCTCTTGAAATGATAATGAGGTGCGTGTCTCTTGAAATGATAATGAGGTGCGTGTCTCTTGAAATGATAATGAGGTGCGTGTCTCTTGAAATGATAATGAGGTGCGTGTCTCTTGAAATGATAATGAGGTGCGTGTCTCTTGAAATGATAATGAGGTGCGTGTCTCTTGAAATGATAATGAGGTGCGTGTCTCTTGAAATGATAATGAGGTGCGTGTCTCTTGAAATGATAATGAGGTGCGTGTCTCTTGAAATGATAATGAGGTGCGTGTCTCTTGAAATGATAATGAGGTGCGTGTCTCTTGAAATGATAATGGGGTGCGTGTCTCTTTAAATGATAATGAGGTGCGTGTCTCTTTAAATGATAATGAGGTGCGTGTCTCTTTAAATGATAATGAGGTGCGTGTCTCTTTAAATGATAATGAGGTGCGTGTCTCTTTAAATGATAATGAGGTGCGTGTCTCTTGAAATGATAATGATGTGCGTGTCTCTTGAAATGATAATGATGTGCGTGTCTCTTGAAATGATAATGATGTGCGTGTCTCTTGAAATGATAATGAGGTGCGTGTCTCTTGAAATGATAATGGGGTGCGTGTCTCTTTAAATGATAATGGGGTGCGTGTCTCTTGAAATGATAATGGGGTGCGTGTCTCTTTAAATGATAATGAGGTGCGTGTCTCTTGAAATGATAATGGGGTGCGTCTCTCTTTAAATGATAATGGGGTGCATGTCTCTTTAAATGATAATGGGGTGCGTGTCTCTTTAAATGATAATGAGGTGCGTGTCTCTTTAAATGATAATGAGGTGCGTGTCTCTTTAAATGATAATGAGGTGCGTGTCTCTTTAAATGATAATGAGGTGCGTGTCTCTTTAAATGATAATGAGGTGCGTGTCTCTTTAAATGATAATGAGGTGCGTGTCTCTTTAAATGATAATGGGGTGCGTGTCTCTTTAAATGATAATGGGGTGCGTGTCTCTTTAAATGATAATGAGGTGCGTGTCTCTTTAAATGATAATGAGGTGCGTGTCTCTTTAAATGATAATGAGGTGCGTGTCTCTTTAAATGATAATGGGGTGCGTGTCTCTTTAAATGATAATGGGGTGCATGTCTCTTTAAATGATAATGAGGTGCATGTCTCTTTAAATGATAATGAGGTGCATGTCTCTTTAAATGATAATGAGGTGCATGTCTCTTTAAATGATAATGAGGTGCATGTCTCTTTAAATGATAATGAGGTGCATGTCTCTTTAAATGATAATGAGGTGCATGTCTCTTTAAATGATAATGAGGTGCATGTCTCTTTAAATGATAATGAGGTGCATGTCTCTTTAAATGATAATGAGGTGCATGTCTCTTTAAATGATAATGAGGTGCATGTCTCTTTAAATGATAATGAGGTGCATGTCTCTTTAAATGATAATGAGGTGCATGTCTCTTTAAATGATAATGAGGTGCATGTCTCTTTAAATGATAATGAGGTGCATGTCTCTTTAAATGATAATGAGGTGCATGTCTCTTTAAATGATAATGAGGTGCATGTCTCTTTAAATGATAATGAGGTGCATGTCTCTTTAAATGATAATGAGGTGCATGTCTCTTTAAATGATAATGAGGTGCATGTCTCTTTAAATGATAATGAGGTGCATGTCTCTTTAAATGATAATGAGGTGCATGTCTCTTTAAATGATAATGAGGTGCATGTCTCTTTAAATGATAATGAGGTGCATGTCTCTTTAAATGATAATGAGGTGCATGTCTCTTTAAATGATAATGAGGTGCGTGTCTCTTTAAATGATAATGAGGTGCGTGTCTCTTTAAATGATAATGAGGTGCATGTCTCTTTAAATGATAATGAGGTGCGTGTCTCTTTAAATGATAATGAGGTGCGTGTCTCTTTAAATGATAATGAGGTGCATGTCTCTTTAAATGATATTGAGCAACTGCTTTTTTTTTTTCAGATTCAAACTTAAAGGAGAACAACGCTCCTCCCACCTGGACATTGTTTACCTTTTCCGGCTACAGCACGGGACTGCAGCGCGAGACTACAGCTTGCCGTCTAAAAGACTATTTAGGTGAGTTGAAACAATGGCTAAGTTGCTAAACGCATCTTGTTCACATGTAGGGTCCCTGTTCATGTTGGACAGACATTTTAATTGCATTTTGTGTCTGTTAAGAGGCTCAAAAACGCTCTTTATGTCGATCCCCCATAGCTGCCGCTTTAGCTGAGTGAGAGCTCTGGGCATTCGCGGTCGCAGCTCCGCGTAGCAAGCACCAATCCGGTTCGTTTTTTCTATAGTCAGTACTCACAAAGGTATAACGATCAAGATTAACTTAAAAATTGCCCGGAGTTCTCCTTTAAGTTTTTCACCCTGAATTAATCATAATTGATTACAATTACGGATGGCACAATTATGCAATTGTTCAAAGGCGCAATTACAAAAAAAAACGTCCACTGGCATTATTCTGTGTGCTTAAGATGTTTTTTTTTCTTTCTACATCTTATCTTAAGGGTTTTCCCCCCATTGTTTTAATTTTAGAATAACATTATAATACCATGCATATTTTTTACTGTGGTTTGGTTTCTTTAAATATTTTTTCTTAATATTTGACATTTGAGGCTTAATGCTATAGAAAAGCAATAAAAGTTTTTCAGGAAGAGTGTTTTCAGCTTGTTTATTTTGATATTACAATACGGCATGCAGTCGCTTCAAACAATGGCATAAAGCTATTCAAGACATCATTCAATGTACACTGTGATAATCGCAATTTCATGGGAATAATCGACAATTATGATTTTTGTCATCGTAGTCTATATGCAGCACATGCATATTTTTTATGCACATTTTAAGAATTATGTGCATCTTGGTGTTTCTGTATGCGATATACCTAAAATTGCAGTTAGATGGAAACAAGTTAGTCACTTTATGAACGGCATTAGCTCCCAGAACAAATACTTACTATATTTCTATTTAGCTTTCATTTACTTTAGTAATTTAATGCTTTTCTAACCAATTTTATTATTTCAGACACACTATAAAAAATGGGTTTTTGAAGTTTTAACTTTTATATTTTCAGGTGTTCATTTTAATTTTATTTTAGGCAATTTTGTTGTGCTCTAAAAATGTATGTGAAAATTAATGTCATTGATAAAATGTAAGAAATTCAGTTTGCACGTATTTTCGTGTACATGCCGTTTTTCTATTAAAATAAATAATCGCATCATTCTTCACTTTCCAAGATGTTCTGAAAATAAACAAGGTCATGAAATGCACACATTTCTATTATACACTCCAGTTTTATTGTTCATATAGGTTTCTAAATCCAGTAAATACAATTAAAAAAAGCTAATGTTTTAGATTCCAGTCCATAATTATCTGAAATGTTTACTTTAAATCTTTCCAAAACATGCATAACTGGATAAATCCTAGGTAGTATTTTGTAGAATGCAAAATTAATTTTGCATGCTTTATCCCACATAAAGGAGACACTGCTGCTCATTTCTAATAACCTTATTGCAACATTGATGTTTTAAATCATGACGTCACCAAGCGGGTCTTTTCATGTTCACGTGCAGTCAAAGCAAAGAAATAGGAGTAATAAAGTCATGAAAGATCGATTATGCAACAGTGACGTCTGCTGCACAATAAATGAATGTACTTCCGGTCATAAGCGAATGATTTCCCTCGCGCGTTAGTGTGTCAAAATTGTTTATATACGACAATGTTTCATAATTGTTTTTATATGATGTCTGATTTTTTTTACATATACATCAGATTTAAAAAATCAACGCGATCATACACATCTCATTACAATGTACAATACTGAAAAATAAAATATAACCAACAAAAATACTAGTCGGCGCGATCAAAGGCCCAAGACCGGTGACGTCACGACGTCGATGTGACGTACGTGTAAAGAGCGAGGCCTTCGACGTCAAATCTCAAAACAAAAAGGCTTCATACCGAAATTAACACGATAAGAGCGTTCATAACTCACCGAGCTGTTATAATACAAGCGTTTATCGCTTAATAGGAAATATTTCGACACGAGTAAGGTGTGTGAACGTGAATATAAAGGGCTACATTTTATTAGGCCACATTTCCTTCATTTAGATTTCAGTTTATCATCTTAACGTGACATGATGATGGGTTTCCAACACTTTTAAAACTTCACAGATGTACTTCAGTGTGTGTTAGTTGACCAAAACAGTTTAGAGCGTCACTAAAAAAAAGATCTGCTAGCATTAGCATTAGCCCTTCAGGCCCTTGTGAGGAAATAATTCCAACTAAACCCCCATTAAACCGCACAATAAAATCAACAGCCCTTATTATAATGACTTTATATAGTCATATTGAGATTTTCAAGTTGTAAAATTTGATTAAACGGGCTGTTAACGGGGTAGAAGTCTCTCTCTCACCTTCCCATCATGTCATTAATACTGTTACTGAGCGCCTCCATGATGCTGATTTCACACTGTTTCTTTCCTTCTTTCTCACGGGCAAAGCAATGACTGTTTAGGATCCGCTGGAGGTTGGATTTTACCATCCGGCCTCGGGAGAGTTCACGCCGGCCTGTGTGCGCTCTTCTGCGGTCAGCAAGTAAGTGAAGAACCGGAGGAGGAGATGCGCATTAAACACGCGCAGCGCTACTATTGCGAAGGACGCGCTCATGAATATTGATCACCTCGTCATCGCGCCCTTACGCAACAGGCTTCGAGCGTCCGGTCACGTGGATACTTAATATTCAACAGGTAGCACTTTCAGCCAATCGGATGAGCGAAAGTCTGCTGGCGTCATTAATATTCATGAGTCAAGCCGTCGCTATAGTAGGCTCGGTCTTTTCGTTTGTTCAGAGAGTGGAAAATTACTGAGAGGAAGCAAATGCTGTTTTGCTTTTGATTCTGTTGACTGAGGCGTGTGTGTTGTGATGATGTTTTCACACCTTATTTAAGTGCATTTGAGAACATGATATTCTATTGTCTCATGTATACACGCACGTACACACACACACACACACACACACACACACACACACATATATTACAATTCGATACATATCACGATACTGAACTCACGATATGATATTATTGCAATACTCCAAACCTGGGAAAAGCTTAATAAAAAAATTACTGTTGATTAAAATGCTATAATTGACATCCCATTGTGTGTAAATTAACTTGGCTTTTGGACTTGGTGCTGAAACCCAATGCAGGACAATCAGAAAATATTTATGATTTTGAAGCTGAAAAAAATACTTTTAGACAAATATGCACTGTCACTAACCAGATATATAAAATAATGTAGGCCACTTTTTACTGGTATCATAAGATATTTGGCATTATCAGGAGCTATAAATATTTTGAAAACTACTGAGAGGAAGCAAATGCTGTTTTGCTTTTGAGTCTGTTGATAAACGTGTGTGTGTGTGTGTGTGATGATGATGATGATGATGATGATGTTTTCACACCTTATTTATGTGCATGAGAACATTTTATATATATATATATATATGTGACATAATCAGTTAAGTGATTGACAGTTGTGGTGTCCTATCAGGGGAGAGTATGATCTATTTAATGCGGGTTGGCTGTATCCGGAGATACGTCACGTCTTTGCTCCGCCCCGCGTGCGTCATTCACTCCAGTCTCAGGTATGTGTTGATAGCGTCTGGTTTAAATCAGGTGTTTAGAACACTACTGATGTGTTGTCATCCCTTCAAATTGTAGCTGTCCATCAGCACTTTTCCGACGGTGCACGTTATCAGTTCGGAGTGAGTGTCTGTTCACCCTTCAGGTATGTTCTGTCTCTGTATTGAGTACTGGGGTGCGGTAATAGTGGGTCGCTATGTTATTATTAATGTGTTGCTTCCTGTACCCCAGTTAATCGGCGGTCTTGATGATTGCTGTAAACAGTAGCCAGAGGGAATTGTATGTGAGGAATATTCTCTTGTGGTAAGTGTTATGTAAGATGGATGGAAATTGTAGTAAAAGAGCATTAGTAACATCTCGCTTTCTTTAAGGCGTGGGTCTTCTCTCTCATCCTCCGGACCGTTCTTCGCTCTCGTCTTCAGCACGAGCTTCCTCCTGTTTTTTTGCAGTGAATTGCGCTTTAACCTGAGTGCATTTGAGAACCACGTGTTTACGCTGCGATCGCGCCGTGGGCCAGCAGCAGGATTCGCATCGTCTACTTCCTTTTCCTTTTAGAGTGATCGCAAAGTTATAACTGACTGTCAATTGTACGAGAACCAGTGTGTGTGTGTGCTGCATCAGCTTGATTTTTCTGTATTTATTTTCCTTAGTTCAGCTGTGTGTATGTTGTTAGATTTTGCTGTCATCTAAATGGGTGTGTCATTATCGACCTTGGTTGTTGCATATTTTTATTTTCTCTTGTTTGTGATATGTTTTGGGGTTTTAATAAACTCAAGTGTATTTGTTTTCTCAGGAACTGAAGTGGCCAGGCGGAAGGACCTTCTCGTGCATGGTGATAGTGGTGTTGCAGTGGGTAACACTGTTTGGTGTGTGTGTGTGTGTGATCTAGTGCACGGTGACGTGTGTGCGTGAGTAGGATTGCGCTTTTGGAAAAGCCATTAAGTGGTCCTATAACCTGTGAATTGAGTTTTGTAGACCTTGCTGCTCCTCCTACCCTCGTGGGTAGAGGATTGCTGATGTGGCCATTATATATTGCCCGCTGTGATTACCTCTCTTGTTAATTGCCATTATTTGTGCATGTAGCGCTGTGCGCTCCTTTTTTAAAAAGAACATACTATTTTTAATTATCTTTTATACGTCAATAAACTATTTTTGTAAATTGTTTGTACATGTCTCCTGACCTTCCTGACACACACGAACCTGTGTGACCTAGTTCAAACTGCTGGGTTATTTTGATATTCCCTGATTTATTCAGGTTGGCGTAGTCGACAATTATCACGATAAGATAAAGTAACATCCTATACCGCCTATCGCCACATATATATGAAACTACTTTGTTTTTTAGACATGGAAGATGGTAAAGTATTTTTTTCTGTAATAAAATAAATCATGTGCTAATCTACAGCAACATAAGTGGTTCCACTTGAGTCAAATCTTCTATTAAGTAATTTAGTCTGTCTCATCTTTATCCTGAGGTTACAGTAGGCCTACTCATCCTGATCCGGTCCGCATTCAGATCTGTCTATTTTATACATCATTATTTATGTGCTATTTTTATATATTTCATATTTATTTTAGAGTCATTTAATTCAGTGTGGGACTGTTTGTAAACTGAGATCATGACATTGCACACTGCGCATGCTCAGTTTTGTAACAGGCTGCAGTATCTGTACGCGGCCACTGGGTGTCGCTGGTGTCCAATAAACGGAGCTGTTCTCAGAGATGCGATCAAATTAACATCAGAAAATGCACTAGACATGCGGGACATGTTCAAACACTGGAACACTGCGAGAAAAGAGCTGACGTTATTTCTGAAAGGGTGATTTAATTCTATAATTGGTTTATAGGCCGCTTGCATAGACACACTACTGTAGTTCCAGTAAATCTGACTTAAATTCCCAAACAACAGACAGACATCATGATTCATGTGAGCACAGAAGCCTCATATCTGGCCTTATGCTAAATAAACAACATTTTGTTGTTGTTTTACTGTTATGTATCTCTAGCCGTATTTTAGTCATGTTCATACTTTAACCTGAATACATTTAATTGTTTTCACAGATTTATCCTGATTTTAAGCAATTTGATTAAATGCACATGGAAGCCCATTTATTTACGCCACCTGAGGAAAAAAAGTCATGCTCTGGTAGACTGTCATAATTATGACATAAAAAAGTCAAAACTATGACACAAGAACAGGTATTATGACATACTAAGTAAAAAAGTCAAATTTATGGCAAAAAAGTCAAAAGTATTACTTAAAAAGTAAAAATGATGACATTAAAAGTCAGAATTAGGACAAAAAGTTTAGTAAAAACTTTGTGTATGACTGTGAGAGTGTGTTTATGTGTGTGTATGACTGTGAGAGTGTGTTTATGTGTGTGTATGACTGTGAGAGTGTGTTTATGTGTGTGTATGACTGTGAGAGTGTGTTTATGTGTGTGTATGACTGTGAGAGTGTGTTTATGTATGAGAGAGAGAGAGAGAGAGATTTTCAAATCACACATTCAACTCAAATAACCAGATCATTCATTCACTCTCTCACACACACACGGACAAAAAAGCAAATCAGTAATATGTGAAAATATTTGACACTTTATTGTATGATGCATTTGTCTTTGAGTTTATTAATACAGGACGTTTATATCCAGATACTCTTTTCCTGAAGACAGAAGAACGCGGCGTTCAGAGTCAATAAAATCAGAAATAAAAACAATACGAGGGTTATAAACACATAAACACACCGCGTGATGTCATCAAGCTGTTGAGACCCGCTTCACAAGATAAATATACAAATAAAATCAGTTTCATCTCCGTTAAGCTTGAGATGCTTTACAATCGACCTAAAAATATAAACGACAAAAAGGCACTCGAAATAAACCAACAATTAACATGAAGACGACGTTTATTTTTGAGTGTCCAACTGGAAATATTGCACGGGAAGTGGCGTCTCTTCAAACAGGAAGTGTAATCGAAGCCTCACGAGCCTCTGACCGGCAGGAAGACTGGATTTTACATTATTTTTTACGATGTTCTGGGATTTTACAGTCGTTTTTACGAGGACGCGTCTATAACCCCACTGAGAGCTTTG
This sequence comes from Gila orcuttii, assembly GCA_026230005.1. Lineage (NCBI taxonomy): Eukaryota > Metazoa > Chordata > Actinopteri > Cypriniformes > Leuciscidae > Gila > Gila orcuttii. Next base: position 44,325,785 of record JAPDVR010000014.1, on the reverse strand, counting down.
ATTCCTGTTGTGTTTATCGTCTGAAACACAAACCCATCAGACACAGGTCAACATGAGCGACACATTTACCCAGAAAACCCTCAAAGCCTCAGAGAAACTTCAGAAGAACCAGAAAAAAGACGAACTCTGTCGTCAGTCGCGAGTCAGAGAAGAAACTCTGTGAAACACTGTATTGCGACATTATTTTCATGGCAATTAAACATTTTTATAAAGAGTTTCACATGTTGTACCTCTTTTTCATGCTGACTTTAATAAATAAACAAATATCAAAATAATATTACTGCGCCCAAACAGGATGATTGTCGTTACTGAAGTGAATGTGAGTTTTTTGCATTACAGTAATTTGGACTAATGCAAAGAAAACAACACACACACACTCTCTCACACACAAATACATACACTCACAAAAACTCTCACATTCATAATCTCTCACACTCAAAAATACTCTTATACACACACTCACACACAATACACTCACAAAAACTCTCTCACAAAAATACTCGCACTCATACTCTCTCTCACACTCACACACATACAAATACTCTCACATACTCATTCTCTCTCTGCCTCACACACAAATACACACTCACACACAAATACATACCCTCACAAAAACTCACTCACAAATACTCAAACACACTCATACTCTTACCCCCCCACACACACACACTCACACACTCTCACACACACTCATACTCTCAAACACAAATACTCTCACACACACTCATACTCCCACACACTCATACTCACACTCATACTCTCACACACTCATTATCTCTCTGCCTCACACACACACTCACACACAAATACACACACATACAAATACTCTCACACATACTCATTCTCTCTCTGCCTCACACACAAATACACACTCACACACAAATACATACCCTCACAAAAACTCACTCACAAATACTCACACACTCATACTCTCACACACACCCCCCCACGCACACACACTCATACTCTCAAACGCAAAAACTCACACACTCATTCTCACACACACTCATACTCACACACACACACACACACTCACACACACATACTCTCACACACATACTCTCACACACATACTCTCACACACATACTCTCACACACATACTCTCACACACACTTACTCCCACACACACACACTCTCACACACACACACTCTCACACACATACACATACTCACACACTCATTCTCTCTCTGCCTCACACACTCACACAAATACACACTCACACACACAAATACATACACACATACAAATACTCTCACACATACTCATTCTCTCTCTGCCTCACACACAAATACATACACTCACAAATACTCTCACATACTCATACACACACTCATAAACACTTTCATATACACATATATATTTTACATTTGCTTTTTAATTTTCATGAAAAAAATGTCTCAATACAAAATCTCTTAAGTCTTCTTTTCTGCAGAGCATGCCCGCGTCGCTCCATCTGTACACGAGACACATCAGAGAAGCTCCAATGAAAGAGTGGAATGTTAAAGCGCAAGCGTTCAGTCGGCGATGCGTCCAGTGAAGAACACAGTGTTTTACACACACACACCAGACCTCATGCACCCGGAGCGGACCGGCGTGTGTGTTAGCGTGTGTGTTAGCGGGATGGTGTTCAGTGTGTGAAGGGCAGGTTATACAGCAGCTCCGCGCTCTGACACAGCGCTTTAGGGTTAGCGGTGGAGAAGTACTGACAGCACAGCCAGTCCTCCAGCTCCGCGTTCCTCTCCGGCTCCAGCGAGCGCTCCGCGAACTTCATCATTAGCAGCGCACGCTTCACGTCCAGCCAGTTCATTAGCCCGTCGTGCCGCGGTGGCGTGACTCTCCCGCGCACCCACGGCTGCTCCAGTAGCTCCCGCCGCGGCCCCCACAACAGCGCCTGCAGGATCCGCTTAGCGTCCTGGATGTGTATGCGCCGTCCGGGGTCCGGCTCCAGTAGCAGGTGCGCTAGCCGCTGCAAACCGGACGAGTATAGCGACACACTCGGGATCGCCGGCAAATCCTCGCAGCTGTATTGCTTAGCCGCCGCCGTCGCCTCGAATGGATTCCGCCGATGCAAGAGCTCATAGATTAAAATCCCGGTTTGAAATTCGTCGAATTTCCGATATTGTGCAGCAGAAACGATTTCCGGCGCTAGTCGCGCGTGATCGCGCTTAAAACGCGGATCCGCACTAATCGCGACCTCGTCTGCGTTCCGCCGTTTTGCTTTGCCGAAGTTGCTGATGAGGAGGCGCGGGAGGCTCTGCTGTTGCGGGTCGGCGCGGCGGTGTGTAACTAGCAGAAGGTTCTCCATGCAGACGTCGCGGTGCGTGACGCCGTGCGCTTTGAGATGCTCCAGCGCGGTGCACAGCTGTAGTAGCAAGAAACACACGCGGCGCTCGTACACCTCCGGCTGCGCGCGGTGGAACGACTCCCACTCCCGCACGAAATCCGCCACGGTTTGGTGAGGAACCTCACGCGTGATCACCACCACACGCTCCTGCTCGGATGGACCCGCCGCACGCTCATCGCTTGGTAGCATGCTACGCGGGACGCAGGCTAGGAAGTGACCGCAGTCCTGCTGAAGGCTGAAGTGAGGTGGGACGCTCTGCTGCACCGACAGACCGTACAGATGAGCCTGTCTGCTGTCCGCCGACTCGCCTTTACAGATCTGCAAACACAGGAAAATGTTATCATCGTCAGATATCACGCAGATTAAACCATAAGATGCTAAGAGTCGCTTCTGCTCACCGAGGCTGCATTTATTTGATCAAAAATATGGGAGGAAATGTACACCATTTCAATGTGCTAAATCGTGGTAGCATGGTAAAATGTGTTAGAAATGTGCTAAATAAGGCTAGCAACATACTAAATCATAGCAGAAACATTTTAAAGTGTATTATTAATGTGCTAAATCATGCTAGAAACGTGCTAAACATGCTAGCAATGTGATAAATCATGCCATCTTGTTAAAATGTTTAAGCAATGTGCTGAATCATGTTAGCATCACGCTAGCCATATACTAAATCATGCAAGAAACATGCTAAAACATGCTGAACCATGCTAGAAACAGGCTAGCAATGTGCTAAATCATGCTATGCTAGAAACATGTTTGCTGAATAAAGTTAAGAACACGCTAGCAACATTCTAAAAACGTTGCTTCTGCTCACAGAGGCTGTTTATTTAAACAAAAATATAGGATTTAATACTAAATCATGCTAGAAACATGCTGAAACACGTGAGCAATGTGTTAAATCATGCTAGAAACATGCTAGAAACACGCGAGCAATGTGTTAAATCATGCTAGAAACATGAATGTATCAGTAATGTGTTAAATCAAGCTAGAAACAGGCTAACAACCAGTTAAATCATTGCTACCAACATGTTAAAACATGATGTTAAATCATGCTAGAAACATGCGAACTCATGCTTGCAACATGCTAAAACACGGGAGCAATGTTAAATCGTGTTAGAAACATGATAGCACCATGCTAAAACATGTTAGCAATGTGTTAAATCATGCTAGCGACTTGCTAAATCATGTTAGCAATATGTTAGATCATGCTAAAAAAAAATTAACAACGTGCTAAATCAGGTTATGTTAACGATGTGCTAGAACATGTTAATAACATTTTATTGACTTATTTCAGTAAACTCTTTTTCAAAGTTATATCAAAGGCTTTGTCAAGCCAACATTAAAGTTTGTTGTCATCAAACTTCACTCATCTAGTTGCTAAGCTAAAACCTCTGCTCTCAGCTAAAGATCTGGAAAAGGTCATATTCATATCATCCCGACTGGACTATTGCAATGTGGTGTTATTATTTTATTGTACAGCAGCACAAATGTGCTTTATAAGAAAATACGGTCTGACGTCAGGACTCTCTCACCTTTACGGCGTACATGTTGCGCGTGTCTGACGCGCAGGAGGCTGAATAATACACGGCGTCTCCAGACAGGCAGCTAGGCTTGTTGCAGGTCAGTTTGAAGAGGGACCAGTTGCTCTCGTCGAATCTCAGCGTGTTCCTCTGGTTGCTGGTGAAATGCTCCTCGCACTTCAGCGCCAGACGCCGCAGGGACTCCGCGTACAGCCCGCCTAGCTTGGAGTAGATGCCCTCGCGGCTGTCCATGTTGCTGAGCAGTGCGTGTAGCATGGAGCCGGCGGCCGGTAGCGTGTTGAGCTGTGGGGACGAGCTGGAGGAGAACCGCGCGCGGGGGTCCACGGGACTAGCCGGAGGTGCGGCGGACGGGTGGCTAACGTTGGTTTCGGAGCCGCTGAAGGGGAGGCGTGGGCGGCTACGGGCTAGCGGTTTGACGCCAGACTCGCTAGGAGCCGATGTGGTGCGGTTTACTAGCATCTTCTGTGGCAGCGGAGGCGGAGTCAGCTGATGACTAAGACTGTTGCTAGGAAACACGTCGGGCTGCGGCGACGCGGGGGCGGAGCCAAACGGGCTGCTGGGAAATGGGGAGGGGCAGGAGCGGAGGGTGGAGTCTAGGTCACATGATCAGAAAAAGAGAGAAAAATGTTAATTAAATATACTTTTGATACAGAATATACCATTTTAAACCTCAAATTTTATACACACACATACATATATATAACAAATTCATTAGATGTAAAATTTCAATTAAAATAATATATATTACATTCAAAATATTTAATTATGCAAA
>JAPDVR010000014.1:44271123-44316123 GCA_026230005.1 Gila orcuttii | reverse complement strand
CTGGAGTGACGTGCACAAATGAAGGAAGTGCGCTTGAACCTCTAAACCACAGAGTTTCAGGGCAATGAAGCCTCTTTCACACACACACACACACACACTTTATCTCTCAGAGAACATGAAGGTGTTGCTTATATTAAGTCAGTAACGACTGCAGAATAAACACCAATAATCAAGAACTCAACAGATCTGTGATACAATTAACACACTCTTGATTCTGTGCGGTGAGGGACGCTATAAGTAGAACAGCAGTTTCCGGTGTGTGTGTGTGACAGAGTGAGTGAGTGTGTGTGTGTGTGCGTGAGTGAGTGAGTGAGTGAGTGTGTGTGCGTGTGAGTGAGTGAGTGAGTGAGTGAGTGTGAGTGAGTGTGTGCGTGTGAGTGTGTGTGAGTGAGTGTGTGAGTGCGCGTGAGTGTGTGAGTGCGCGTGAGTGTGTGTGTGTGTGTGTGTGTGTGTGAGTGAGTGTGTGAGTGCGCGTGAGTGTGTATGTGTGCGTGACAGAGTGAGTGAGAGTGTGTGCGTGTGTGTGAGTGTGAGTGAGTGTGTGCGTGTGTGTGTGAGTGAGTGTGTGTGCGTGTGTGTGTGAGTGAGTGAGTGAGTGAGTGAGTGAGTGAGTGAGTGAGTGAGTGAGTGTGCGTGTGAGTGAGTGCGCGCGTGTGAGTGAGTGAGTGAGTGCGCGCGTGTGAGAGTGTGTGTGTGCGCGTGTGAGTAAGTGTGTTTGTGTGTGTGTGACAGAGTGAGTGAGTGTGGGTGCGTGAGTGTGTGTGCGTGTGTGTGAGTGAGTGTGTGTGTGAGTGAGTGAGTGAGTGTGTGAGTGCGCGCGAGTGAGTGTGTGAGTGTGCACGTGTGAGTAAGTGTGTTTGTGTGTGTGTGACAGAGTGAGTGAGAGTGAGTGAGAGTGTGTGTGCGTGAGTGAGTGTGAGTGAGTGAGTGTGTGTGCGTGTGAGTGAGTGTGTGAGTGAGTGAGTGAGTGTGTGAGTGAGTGAGTGTGTGAGTGAGTGAGTGAGTGAGTGTGTGTGTGTGCGTGTGAGTGAGTGTGTGTGCGTGTGTGTGAGTGAGTGTGTGTGTGAGTGAGTGAGTGAGTGTGTGAGTGCGCGCGAGTGAGTGTGTGAGTGTGCACGTGTGAGTAAGTGTGTTTGTGTGTGTGTGACAGAGTGAGTGAGAGTGAGTGAGAGTGTGTGTGCGTGAGTGTGTGTGCGTGAGTGAGTGTGAGTGAGTGAGTGAGTGTGTGTGCGTGTGAGTGAGTGTGTGAGTGAGTGAGTGTGTGAGTGAGTGAGTGAGTGAGTGTGTGTGTGTGTGTGTGCGCTCGCGAATGTGTGTAAGAGAGAGTGTCTGCATCTCATGTTTCCTGTGATTATGAGTCTATAAACTCCTGCGGTCTCTGGAGGACAAACTTGAACGTCTCATTGATGTGTGTGTGTGTGTTAAACATGAGCACTGAACGTCACACACTTAAAACAGTAAACCAGCACCAGAACACCCTAGCAACTGCATAGCGACATGCTAAAAAAAACAGCCGGGCAGAAACACACACCAGGATCTGGAACAAATACAGTGATTCTTACAGCTTCACATAAAACACACACACACACACACACACACACAGCAGGACCAAAGAGCCTAACCGTGACCTTTCCAAGGGTCAAGCCAACCGACCTCTGACACATGATCCTCTCAAACACATGCAAATGAGTACTGCACGCTACAGGACCTGAATGAAACACCTACCTCAGGATGGGCCGGCGGTTCTGATGCATCCGAGCGAGAATCTGATCCTGTTCGAGCGCGCGTGTGTGTGTGTGTGTTTTCAGTGTGAAACTGTAAATATCCAGCTCTAATATCATCTCTATGAGAACAGAAGCGTCCCGAGGCGTGGAAACAAACACTGGAGGCGCTGATCATCTGTTACACACACACACACACTCGAAAAACACACTTCAGATCAGAGGAACAACTGATAAAACAACAGAACCGACACGAAGAGCCTCAAACATACACACCTGATGCTCAGCGTGTGTGTGTGTGTGTGTGTGTAACATCTCAAACAAACATCGCTTCTGCTGCTCCTGCTGGAAAAGCAGATTTATCAACCATCTGCTCCATTAATCATTCATAACACCCGTTCATAACTTCACTGATTTACATTTTCTGTGCCTAAAAATTGGCTCATTTTAATCAGGTTTCCCAAATAGAGTATTATATAACTAACACATACACAAAATAAGTATGAAATAAAACAATCACAAAAATGTCAAGTTAAAAAAACCCAAAATGAAACGCTTACTAAAAAAAAAAAGTATTTGTTTACCTACGTCATGCGACTATCAAACGACATCATCGCACCATAAACACGTGAATGTGCTGCTGAATTATGAGATATTAAGCATGAAATCTCAGGGGACTATTTAACGAATGTCTGGGAATCTGAACAAACTAATATTGCAATTATTAAATGTCTGATAAAATGTTTACTATATTATAGTATTATATTAAAGCTGCAGTCTGTAGTTTCTCCTCTTTGTCGCCCTCTCTGTTCAAAATCTGCTATTGCAGTTATTCGGGGAATGATCAGCTGTGCCTCGAATAAAATATATTGCATAAGATATTTATTACTATATTAAACATTATAAAAGATTTTCAAATATGTATTATATTAAATACTATAAAAATGTAATAGTTAATATATTAAAACTATTGAATTTTAATATGATAAAATATTTAATCTATTTTAGTATTATATTAAATATTTTTTTATATAATCCTAAAATGTAATAAATCTATTATAAAATATTCAATACTAAATATTATGAAAATGTAAAATATATAATATATTGTAATATTATATTAAAAACTACAAAAAGAAGATATTTAACCCAACATTAAAATATGACATTTCATAAATTTATTTTTTTAAATATAATTTTTAATGTTAGCAGTGGTGATTTAAAGACAACTTAGAGTCACAGTTCACGGTCTCAGTTCATAAAAACACACAAAAAAGTATTAAATATAAAAATAACTAATTTCATCAAGTCCTATGCAACCTTTAACACATCCGTAGAATCATTCTGTACACTTTCATTCTGACAGTCTAAACACACACACACACACAATCTGCTGAGTACGCTAATCTCGGAAAGCACTTGAATTCACGCGTTTGCTGTTGATGGTGAACACATCTCGGGATGCTGGGATACCGTCGGCATAGATGCGGGTCTTTGTCAGAGACAGACGTATTTAACCAGAAAACATGCCGACCTCAGCATGGTTTATTTACTCTCTCAGCCCGAAACGTTCCTGTGAGTCAGTCAAACACGAGAGGAAATAAACCACACACACGCTAATGAGAATAGCTCAGAGATGTGGGCTAGCATGCGCTTCTCTAAAGGTGAAGCGGTTAACACGTATATTACAGGACAGAGCGAGACCAAACACACATTCAGCTCTCTATTAACAGAAAACTCAAACACACATCATGTTCTTCAGCATCGTTATAAATGAACTGAACAGGCGCTGTATTCAGATCTGATGAATGACTGATAAACCTCACAGAAAACAAACAATGAGTGGAACCGAGAGACCAGACCCGGCCCGAAACTCTCGATATCCAGAGATAACCAGACTGAAATAATCATCGAAATAAAGCTCAAGCAATCACATCACCTTATGATGTTCAGGATCAATTATGGGCTAATACAAGAAAATACAAGTATTTCACAAGGAATCCATCACAATCAGTGACAAAACCAAAACAGAACTCACACTGATGATTATAGAGTTTTTAAACTTGTTAAAAAAAAAAAAACATGGAACAAAAAACTAAAAGTTGAAATGACGAGTTTGTCAAGGAATCATAAAGAACAGCAGATTCATTCTTGCCCATTTCTGGGGGAAATCTTATTAAAGTCGAAAAGCATTGAAGTTTAATCAACATCTCATTAGTTGACAACCATACAAACATTACCTGCACTTTTAAATTCTGAATTTTCAGCATCATTACTCCAGTCTTCAGTGTCACATGATCCTTCAGAAATCACTATAATATGATGATTTGATGATCAAGAAACATTTATGATTATTATCAATGTTGAAAACAGTTCTTTGATAAATAGAAAGTTGAAAAGAACAGCATTTATTTGAAATATAATCTTTTGTAACACTTTACTGTAACTTTTGATAAATTTAATTTATCCTTGATTAATAAAAACTTTGTTTTTTTTATTTCTTTCCCCCAAAAAATTAAATAAACATTCGTACAGACCCCATACTTTTGAACGATAGTGTTTAATGTTACAAAAGCTTTCTATTTCAGATAAATGCTGTTCTTTTAAACTTTCTATTCATCAAAGAATCCTGAAATAAAAATGTTAATAACTGTTTTCAATATGGATAATAATCATAAATGTTTCTTGAGCATCAAATCATCATATTATAGTGATTTCTGAAGGATCATGTGACACTGAAGACTGGAGTAATGATGCTGAAAATTCAGCTTTGATCACAGGAATAAATTACACTTTACTATATATTCACATAGAAAACAGCTGATTTACATAATAATATTTCACTGTTTTTACTGTATTTTTCATCAAATAAATGCAGCTTTGGTGAGCAGAAGAAACTTCTTTTAAAAACATTCAAAATCTTACCGATCCAAAACGTTTGACTGGTAGTGTACATGGCAAGAGAAAGCAATGCAGATGTTATCGGGAAAACAAATTTAAAACAGTTTTATGGTCCACCCAACTCTCCAAAACTGAAGTATGTATTTGGATTTGGATGTATAATTCTGATAGCACTAATATAAGAGTCTGGCTCCATCATACTGGATACGCATCTATACGATCAATCTGGGTTAGCAAAACCAACAAGCAGCACAAAATAAGGATGTAATTCTCACTGGTGGTGTTTATAGTTTATATTCCACCCAACTCTCCAAAACTAGACTATCAAAACTTTTAAAGAGTCCAATTTTTGAAGTATAGTTCCGATAGCACTAATCTAATTAAAGCACAAAAAGGTTAGTAAAACCAACATGGCAAGCACACAGAATAAGGATGTGATTCTCACCGGTGGTGTTTTTTGGGCGGTGGCGGAGGCGGAACGGGGTCTCGACTGGCGTTGGGTTCGATGGTCTGGTTGAGATGAGCTCTGGTGCTCTCGCTGGGTCTCCCATTCTCCTCTGGGACGCCAGCCGGAGTCTGACTGGTGCTTTTGTTGCCGGTGCCTGGCATCGCACTGCTCTCGCTCTTCCATTCTCTGGACAAAAACCCCCGAACAGCGGGACCATTGATGGACTCCACCAGACGGGTACAAGAGCCCGATCTCTCAGACTCTCCCTCCTCTTCCAGCTCGTCAATACAGCCTTCCAAACTCCGGCGTTTACGGACCGCAGCCGGGCGGGCAGCAGCGATGGAGTCCGCTTGGGAAGGAACGGGAGCCGTTTCTTTTGGAGGAAGAGCCATGGTGAAGCTGATCTCGGGTAACGGTAAGGAAAGACTGGAGGTGCCAAGTCTGGGAGGACGGGAGTGAATCTTAGGAGGAACCGGGGGACTGGATTGAGGCTTGGGTTGGGAAGTTCCTTCGGTTGGCCAAGTGAACGCCGGGCTTGTCGAGTCTTTGGGCGCCGTTGGGCTGAAGTGGGTCCACTGAGTGCTGACGGCAGAATCCGGGCTGCTTAGGTAGAAAGTCCTGTTGTTTTCTTCTGTGTGGGCGGCTACGACCGTGATGGTCGCTCTTTGAGTGTCGCTTGCATTGATCTCCGTTTCAGACTCCTTCCCGTCGCACGGCATTCGTCTTTTCCTCTTAGTGCTCTCAGCGTAGATCGGCTCGCTTTCCTCAAGCCCGTTTGGCGGAGCACTTGAGTTTTGAGGTCCCGGTAATGAATCCGTGCTGCTCCGATTGGAGCACGAGTCCGACAAGCTCTCATGGAAGGAGTCTGGAGTCATTGGAGATGGCGTACTCGCCGTCCCATTGGGTGTATTTGGCGTACTCGGCGTCCCATTGGGTGTATTTGGCGTACTCGGCGTCCCATTAACCACATTCCCCGGTGCGGATCTGGCTTGCCTTTCCTCTACGGATACTCTTAGAGGACTTGTAACTCCATCACTGTTTCCAGTGGTTCTTTGAGTCACGTTGTGAAGACATGCATTTCCATTGGTGTAAGTGCTCTTGACCGCTTTGGTCATCTGTCTATAGGGGCCATCGTTCCCATTCTCTTTCAGACTTTGGGAAACGCAGCCGTCTTCCTGACTCACAAATATACTGCTGATAATCATGCAGTCTTTGGAAAATCCAGTGGGTGAACAAACGTTTGGGGAAAATTTCTTCCCGGAGATGCCGTTTTGTATAATGGTTTCTCTTAGAGATCTATTGCAACCATTGCTATCGATGTACAGAGGAGCCAAATCCACAGCTTTCTTCAGTCCAGCAGAGGTCTTCTGGTTGTTCTGAGACACAGAAGCAATGATAAGTTTGGGAAGAATTCAAACACTGGAATCTTTTATCACATTTAGGCCATTTTCCAAATGCATTCAAGGTACAGGCTTTATCAGTTCTTGTATTCCCTGAGATTTAACCCTTGTGCGTCAATTAAAAAAAATACACATAGGTCCATAGAGGACAAAAATGTCAGTGTCAAAAAAACTGTCATAAAAAATGTATTTGAAGTTTGGGAGCACAGACTCAAGTTTGGTCTCATTTTTAAAGTAAAAAAAAAAGTAAAACCAAAAAAGTTATAATAGAGGTTCAAGTTTAAGAAAATGATTTATGAACAATATTTTATATAAAATATATATTTGATGAAACATGTTGAACTCTAAAACTGCTAGAAAATAAATCTTAACAAGTTGTGATCCAAATTTGAGTATATCTCAAAAACATTATATTTCAGTAAGATTTCACCCATTTGGTACACAGTGGTTAGATTTGTGATTTGCAGTAGTTTTTCTCTCTTAAATATTACGAGCAGACACACACACACACACACACACAATTTGTTTATTACACATTGTATTTATTACACTCTAATTGGCTTTATAATATGCAGAAGCAGAAAACAGGAATAAAGCCAATATTTGCCAAACCTGAGAAAATGGCACTGGTAAAAATAAAAAGTACAATTTTTAATTTTGAAGCCTTGCCAACAGAATGAAAGCCTATGAGCTAAGATTGCGTCATTTTATAGTTAAATGGCCCTGGGATCAAAAATTGCATTTTGGTCTTGAAGGTCCTGAGTGGAACTATTTAGTTACTAATGCAAAATAGATTTTTTAAAGGAAATGGGTTGAAATAATAAAATTCCAATAAAAATACACACCTGTGCCAAAATGTATGCAGTTGGCATTAACACAGATGAAATGATTAAAAAATAAATAAAATAAAAATGGAAAAACACAAAAATGTCCATAAGTTTGGAAAACAAGTAAAAACCATGACTTTTGTTTTACCATGGAGCTTTGAGCTACATATAACCATAACCATATAATATCGGCTTATTAGATGGACAAGTAAATCAATAAATAATTGCCAATGAAAAATCGACCTTGAGATCATGACAAAGTATAAACAAACACCGTGGCAAAGTTTGACAGGCATGTCTAGGCAATGTCTTTACAATTATTCACCCAAGTACAAATAAGCAATCAGTCATCTTATTTGACTCTACAGACGCCTTTATGTGACTAACTGTGTGTGTGTGTGTGTGTTTGCAGTGTAGTCCGCTATTGAAATGAATCAATGCCCTTGGCGCTGATATAATTATCTTTGTTTAAACAGCCTGAATGTGTTCATATCAATGCCTTCCTGTAAAGCCTACATAAAACTGCATAGCAGTCTGTTATCTAGCGTTTACCAAGACATTCCAGTCTCCACCCGTGTAGTGGAGAATGTGATTAACTCCCGCCCCATTAACACACCATTATAAGAGTTCAACCCCACTGGTGCTCTGAAGTCACGTTTGACCACTTTTTAAAACTTTTTACTTGATCGGAATGGTACAAAACTTGGTAAAGGTTTTGGCACTTGCTGTGTAAATACACACAAAAAAAGGTTAAATGATCCTGAAAACAATATTCACACTTGTGTTTCTCGCGGTCAGAAACAAGCGCACTGGAAATGAATGAGAGAGTTTCCTCTAGTGGAAGCGTTTGGTATTGCAACTTGTTTAGATTTATGGCTTGGATTTTCTTGCAGTTTTAGAGTAAAATGTTTTTTTTAAATATATATATTTCGTATAAAAATTGAAAAAAAAAATTGTGCATTTTTAATAACAATAAATGTAAAATTCTGTAACTTCTTTTTAAAGTTCACTTTTAAAACTTCTTTCACTTCAGCAATAATCTGCCAAGTGTCGTCTTTGAAAAGAGATCAAACTTCAGTCTGTGCTTTAAAGCATTCAAGATTTACCACAGTTTCAGTTGGAAACTTAATTTTCAGGTCTATGCTCAAAAAGTTAATCAATGGATTAGAAATACAGCGTAAATATAATTTAGTACCATAAAATCCCCTTAAAATATCAAACTAAAATATAGTACATTCATTTAATTGAAATGAAAATAAAATCCGGTCATTTTTGACAGTGTTACTTCAGTGTAATTTAGAGTACTTCAGTGTACTTCAGTGTAATTGAGTGTACTTCAGTGTAATGTGTACTTCAGTGTACTTCAGTGTAATGTGTACTTCAGTGTAATGTGTACTTCAGTGTAATGTGTACTTCAGTGTAATGTGTACTTCAGTGTACTTCAGTGTAATGTGTACTTCAGTGTACTTCAGTGTACTTCAGTGTAATGTGTACTTCAGTGTAATGTGTACTTCAGTGTAATGTGTACTTCAGTGTACTTCAGTGTACTTCAGTGTACTTCAGTGTACTTCAGTGTAATTGAGTGTAATTGAGTGTACTTCAGTGTAATGTGTACTTGAGTGTACTTCAGTGTACTTCAGTGTACTTCAGTGTAATGTGTACTTCAGTGTAATGTGTACTTCAGTGTACTTCAGTGTACTTCAGTGTACTTCAGTGTACTTCAGTGTACTTCAGTGTAATTGAGTGTATTTCAGTGTACTTCAGTGTAATGTGTACTTGAGTGTACTTCAGTGTACTTCAGTGTACTTCAGTGTAATGTGTACTTGAGTGTACTTCAGTGTACTTCAGTGTACTTCAGTGTAATGTGTACTTCAGTGTAATGTGTACTTCAGTGTACTTCAGTGTACTTCAGTGTACTTCAGTGTACTTCAGTGTACTTCAGTGTACTTCAGTGTAATTGAGTGTATTTCAGTGTACTTCAGTGTAATGTGTACTTGAGTGTACTTCAGTGTACTTCAGTGTACTTCAGTGTAATTGAGTGTAATTGAGTGTAATTGAGTGTAATTGAGTGTGTGTACCTCAGTGTACTTCAGTGTACTTCAGTGTAATGTGTACTTCAGTGTAATGTGTACTTCAGTGTAATGTGTACTTCAGTGTACTTCAGTGTAATGTGTACTTCAGTGTACTTCAGTGTACTTCAGTGTAATGTGTACTTCAGTGTAATGTGTACTTCAGTGTAATGTGTACTTCAGTGTACTTCAGTGTACTTCAGTGTAATGTGTACTTCAGTGTAATGTGTACTTCAGTGTAATGTGTACTTGAGTGTACTTCAGTGTACTTCAGTGTAATTGAGTGTAATTGAGTGTAATTGAGTGTAATTGAGTGTGTGTACCTCAGTGTACGGTGTAATTGAGTGTAATTGAGTGTATTTCAGTGTACTTCAGTGTAATGTGTACTTGAGTGTACTTGAGTGTAATTGAGTGTAATTGAGTGTAATTGAGTGTAATTGAGTGTAATTGAGTGTGTGTACTTCAGTGTACGGTGTAATTGAGTGTAATTGAGTGTAATTGAGTGTACTTCAGTCACCTGTTCTGTGTTCATGTTGATGTCCGCCGTGACGTCGATGTTCATCATGGTGGGTCTGACAGCGATGGTGGGTTTGCTGTACGGAGAGAGGGACGTCACCCCATCCTCGTGTTCCCCGCTCACACTCGCTCGCGCGTCTCCCGTCTGGCGGTGGGCGCTGCGAGGATGGAAGCAGTTCTTACACGAGCCGGGTTTCCACACGTGTTCTGCAAACTCTCCACACGCAGACATCTTAACACACACCTCCAGATCCCGTCTGATCGGACTCGCTGAGACGGGCCGCTCATAGTCTGAGGAACAGACTCAGGATATCAGCTGGAAAACACAAGACAAAACCCTAACACTTTATTTTACAGAGTCCTTGTAACATATGTGCATGTGCTTACCATAGTAATAACAGTAAATTATGCATAATTACATGCAACTAACCCTCAACCAAACCCTAACCCTATAGTAAGTGCATTGCTTAATATTACTCAGTACTTAAATATATAATTACACTGTAACAATGACACCTTAAGTTTGTGTAACCTACTTAGGGTTCAGAGTATTTATTTCCCCCACATTAATTTCACACTTCTAGTGTTGTTTTGTTTCATTAATACAGTGTATATTTTTTTCTTCATCTACCCTGAAAGAATGGAAGTGAAATGTGGCAACATGGTTCATAACATGACCATATGACAGAATAAAAAGTAATAAAAAAATAAACAAGACAAACTAAAATATTTTCCCAATAAAATAGAATTATTATTTTTTTTAACAACAAACACACTGCAAAAACACAGCGATACAGCATAGTTCAAAACATAATAATAATTAATAATTTCTGAACATTGACTCTCAGTGTTTATTCACCTTTTGGTTTCTCAATAGAATAAAAGTATAGAATAGAATATCACAGTTCTAATAGAGGCTCATTGTAACTCAGTGTGACAACATGCCCCGCATGTGCAACTCTGGTTTAAACACTGCAAGTGTTTCTGCTAGTTAGCAAAGCATTAAAGAACCATATCAACTGTTAAATAACAGATATAATATTACAATAATATCAGATTTGTCTAATTTTAAATAAACACAAAAAACAGAGATTAAAAATTAACATAAGAAATTTACTTTTGCTAAGGTTAAATAAATGTTCAGTGATATCTCCCATAGATTTCAAAATGTTGGTGCATTTTTTTAATCTATATAGAGTGTCTATGGCAACTAGTAAACACGCAAGGTTTCGTCATTCTGGAATGTGTGTGTATTTAAAACAAGTGTGTTATAAGAAGTGTGTGTCCCGCTCTCCTCTAGTCTGACATGGTTTTAAAGTCTGACTTCTAAACTCTTAATAATGACATAACAGCGAATTATTCCAATTATTATATCAAATTATATACTATATACACAGTCAAACCTAAATATATTCAGACTCCTTCAACATTTCTCACATGATCAGTTTATTCACTATAGTTTAGAAAATGGTAATAAAATAAGAGTTATGAACTCAGTTGATATTTGACTGGTTTTGTCCGTCCTTCTGTTAGACTCTCACACATGAATTATGTTGAATATCTGTCAGCTGTTAAATTTAACTACACAATTAGATAATACCAGTTTAGCTCAACCAATCACCAAGCAATGCTTCATGTTGTTCAGTCTGTGCTGTAAAAAGGTGCATTAGTTATTAAAGAAAAAACACTTCAGCAAAACATGATCAGCTCAAAGTGTCCCAAATTTTTATATATTTTACTGGTAGTCACTGTATGAAGAATATTTGTGTATAATATCACAGTTTACTTTATTTTGCTCTCCTCACTTACAGAAATGAACTATAGTGTCCTGCACACACTAAAAAATATTATATCTGGTGTCTGAATCATTTTTGGTTTGACTGTATACTAATATATATATAGTGAATATTTCATATAATCAATCCTAAACCATATTTGCATGTGGATTGTAGCTTGTTTGACTGTAAAGGGAAATAATGCTGGTTTTGCTACGGATTGTACAGTAATAGACTGAAGGTCAATAGATCGTTGACCTAGTGCATCTCTAACGCCACTTTCCCAGGACACCAAAATTAGAGGCTCTTCTGTTCTTTACACTCGGGAACACGTTCTCTCGCCGGAATGTGAGGAATGTGAGGAATGTGAGGGGAGATTCGCACCACGGTGAGCTTTTACACCACAACAACGTTACCGCGTCTCATCGCACACCTGACACGAGCGCTAGTGCGATAACTCACACAGACACATGTGTTTGCACTGTCTTAAGACTTTTCAGATTTTTAAAGAGGCCATATTATGCTTGATGATGTTTCAGGCTCTACTAGAACAGGTTTTCCTGCTTGAATGTTGATTATTTTCCTCATATTCTCCATTGTTGCGGCTCCTCTCTTCCCAGTCTGTCAGTAACGCTCTGTTTACTTCCTGTCTCTATGAAGCCCCTCCTCCTGAAAAGCACACTGTGCTCTGATTGGTCGGCTGGATCAGTGTGTTGTGATTGGTCGAGCGCTTCGAGTGTGTTTGGGAAATGTCCCGCCCCTTACCATAACCGCCAGTTTAACACACTACTAACTAACTCAACCAGGCCCCGCCCCTTTATTCTGCGTATGAATTATTATAATGAGGAATATTGTGACGTGTTCGTTCCCGGAAGAAACTCAAGATACAATGGAGGCGTTTCAGGAGTTCAGAAACACTGATATAGAGAAGAACTGGAGCAACATTACACACTGAAGAAAGATAAACATGGGAAAAGCATGATAGATCCTCTTTATCCTCTTCATGGAAAGAGTGACGATGATGTTGGAAATGACTCTTAAAGAAAGAAAGAATCATCTTTATGGCCGAAAATCTCCATTCTTTCCAGAGGAAAATGAATCATTACCTGAGCCTGAACTTTCCCAGCGAATTAATCATGGAGAAGTGTGTGAGATCCGAAGCTCAGAGCTTCACGGATGTTATTTTAAACAGGTCACATGATTTCCTGTTTTAACCAGCGCTGTCTTTAAATACTTACAGCAACAGTTGCTGCCAACAGATTCCCGTATCGAGGAAACTCTCGGACTCGCACCTGCTGCGCTTCTTTCCAAACGAGTCTAAAAATGAGCCACATATGGGTAATTAATATTCAGAAAGATTTCTTAATCAAAAGCAGACACTACTGAAACCATCCATGTGTTACAGTGATTCAGTATTTGCATGTTCAATTTGTTGCGCATTTTGCAACGTTAAAGAGTTGCATGGACCATACTGTAAAAATACTGTGAAATCGTGATTTTAACGGTAAAAAAACTGTTAATTGGTTACTGTACTATATACGATGAATAACTGTGATAGATATCACTGTACATTTAAGTAAAATACGTTAAATTTACAGAAGTAAAAAAAAGAACAAGTTTAGTGTATAATTTAGTGTAAAACCGTATATTGACATTCCCACAATTCCCTGTGTGACGCTTCACATTTGATGTATTTTTGTTCAAATAACTGTTTCTTCATGTTTTTTTCTAATCAGTTATATACATTAGAGTTTTATATTATAGTAATGTTATTCAATTAATGTTTATTGCATTTTTAATATTTCATGCGTGTTAGTTACCATGATTGTGTGAATGACACTGTGCAGCTTCTATGTTAATAATAACTTTCTTGAGCTTCTTGTAACGAGCTTTGATTGATCATGTGACTCATCTCCACTGTGATTGGTGGTTGTCAGTGTTTTACAACGGTACCAAACAGATATTAGTACTTTTACAGATCTGTAAATTAACATTATATCAGACAGTGAAGCACTTTTTTTACTGTACATTTATGTTAAGTCTGTAAAACCTAAAATGTTGCTACCGTATTTTTTACAGTAAATTTCTGGCAACCACAGCTGCCGTTTTTACCGTAAATTTATCGGATTTTTTTAATAAAGTGCTAGATTCATAAATGAAAACAGTCTGACAGAAACTATCTAATGTTTTCCCCCGTTTCACAGACGAGGCTTAAACTAGTCCCAGACTAAAATGCATGAGCTGTTTTAACTGAAAGCTTATCTTAAAATACGTCTTAAACTCATTTAATCTTGTAAATTACGTGGAAAATAGTTGTAAATCATGCAAGCAACGTGGCAAATCATGATAAATCATGCTAGCAACGTGGTAAATTATGTTAGCAATGTGGTAAATCATGGTAAATCATGCTAGCAACATATAAATCTGGGTAAATCATGCTAACAACGTGGTAAATCATGCTAGCAATGTAGTAAATCATGGTAAATCATGTTAGCAACGTGGTAAATCATGTTAGCAGTGTGGTAAATCATGCTAGCAACGTGGTAAATCATGCTAGCAATGTAGTAAATCATGTTAGCAACGTGGTAAATCATGCCAGCAATGTAGTAAATCATGTTAGCAACGTGGTAAATCATGCCAGCAATGTGGTAAATCATGCTAGCAATGTAGTAAATCATGGTAAATCATGTTAGCAACGTGTTAAATCATGTTAACAAAGTGGTAAATCATGCTGTGTAAGTCATGCTAGAAATCTGGTAAATCATGCTAAATCAAGCTAGCAACAAGATAAATTGTGGTAAATCATGCTAGCAACATGGTAACCATTTCTAATGTATCTATCTATCTATCTATCTATCTATCAAACTTCAAGCTTTAAACTTCTTTAAACTCTCTGGTCCGGCTTTCTCCAACTTAAAGTTTGTCAACAAACTTTTTTTATCTAGTTGAACTAAATCCTGGTTTAATCTAAACCCTGTCTGTGAAACCAGGCCTAAATATCTAAATAAAAAGAGGATTAAATGTTGCTTAGTTTCGGCACCAAAAATATATATAATAGATATTCCATATATCAGCCATTTCTACTCCAGGTTATCCAGAATCAGCTCTTAATCTTCAACTAGCAGAAGTTTAACGACACGCAAAGCCTGGTAAAGAGTGGGACGCAGGTTAAGTGTTTGCTCAGGGCAGGTCGAGTGTCGAGGGGAATGTGGGTCGAGTCGCGCCGTTAGACTCACTGGCAACAAGTTTGACAAGTCAAAACCCAAGACACAACAGGAGAAGGAGAAGCTCTTTGTTCCCAGCAGCTGAAAACACTGTGAACAATGAATGTTTTGGCCTTCAGAAGCGATGCAGGGGGAAGGGTGAAGACAACACAACTTCAAACTCTTCCTGAGTGTCAAACACACCTGAACACAACTCACATTCACCGTCAGCCAGATCTAACATGGAGGAGTGTGTGAAACTGCTGATCAAATCAGACAAATGTGTTTCATAAACATGCGAGGGTCAGGTGAGTTTAGTTCATCATGAATCCACAGATTTAAAAGAGTTAAACATGACTTAACATGGTGATTCCTTCCAGAATTAATTAACCATGTGACCTCAGTTTTACCAAAGTTATACAGTGTTGTGAAAATGTGGCAGTATACCAGAAAACAATAAACAAAACTAAAAAATGACAGTCTGAATCTTTTGTAAAAGTTTACAATCATGATAACAATAGCAAATATTTCATGGTAGAAACAATAATTACCATGGGAAATTGATTATCAGATTACACACTCAAATTTTTATGGAAGGTTGTTTCCGCCACGGATGATTATTTTTTTAATTTTCTGCAGAATTGCGATTGTACATCTCGGAATTTGTGAATTCATTTTTGAGCTTTGTGAGATAGGCTATAAACTTGCAATTGCGAGAACATGTCATACTAGTTGATAGTGAGATTTAAAAAGTCGCAATTACATTTTTATTTTTAATTCCGTGTCGGAAACAAGTTCACGTCTGTTTACACGCTACAGTAATTGGAATGTCAATCAACAACACAAGTGCGCGTTATATCGCGTCGCACGCGCGTTCAGAAACACATTAGCCCATCATAAACACGCGTTAAAGGGCGAGTCCATACGGCGTCCGCTTTGAGTGAAATCCACGTTCACATCAATGAATTGAATGAATGAATCTGAAATCAACATCATGAAAGAGATGCGCGCGACTGAAACCCGTCTGTTTGGAATCGATCTAAATCTTAATCCGATTCTGCGGATCCAGATCAAAGATGCGTTCTGGTTTATTATTGTGAATCTAGAACCACGCGTGACAGAAGAGAACGCTTCACTCACCAGCAGTGGAACAGCAGAGACGGAGACACATCTGAGCAACTAGATTCCCACAGAAGACACGCGTGTGTGTGTGTTTGTTCACAGAGATTGTGTGTGTGTGTGTGTGAGAGAGAGACAGTGCGTGACTGTGATCTGATCAGACTGAAGCAACGCGACGAAACTCCTGCAGAGGGGGCGGAGCCTCTCTCTCTCTCTCTCTCTCTCTCTCTCTCTCTCTCTCTCTCACACACACAACACGTGCAACACATGCATATCTCTCTCTATATTCATTTTATTTTAAGACGATTTTTATTTTAATTTAGACATGCAACACACACACACACACACACAAAAACACGGACACGCATCAAACAAACACCCATAAGAATTAAAAGCCAGTCCAGTGGTGTATGTCTACAGCTACACTAGTCCCATCACAACAGACCACAGGCTAGAAAATGCACGTGTGTGTGTGTGTTAAAAGCAGCAGTAGTGTTGTAAGCGGTTGATTGTAAAGGCATTAGTGTTCCAGCAAGATCTGTAATCAATAACGTGATTGATTAGCTTGAGACGGCGGATATAATCAACACTTTCACGTTCAATGTCAACATTCTCACATCCAGAGTTTGGGAATTTAGTAAAAACATTCCCGTCATTCCCTGTTCACAGAGGTGGAAGCAGAAGAACTTGTCGTGGCATGAATACACACACACACACACACACACACACACACATGCACACACACACACACACTCTCACTCTCTCTCTCAGAGAGAAGCCAAACAATCACAAACGTTATGCTGAGGAGAACAGAGAGAATGAAGCAGAACTAATGAGATCATTAATGAGACGACAGGTAAACAGGAACTAATCAACAAACTGAGGAACACAAGGAATCAAGAACCACAACAGAACAAAACACAGCAGAACAAAACACAGCAGAACACAACACAAAAGAACACAACAGAACACAAAGATCAGAACACAACACAACTGTAACTGCACGTCTGAAGCACAGATTCAGTTCGAGCTCTTCTAAAGTCTCCATGCTCTCGTATGGACAGCGATGAGATTAAATGGAGACTTTCTCAGACGTTTCAAGCTTCCACTCCTGATTTTACTGAATGTGTGACGGATCTGAGCCTTTTATTTCTCCTGATGAACTTGAGACTATTTTACTGAAAATGAACTTAAAGCGCCTGAGCGTAACACATCCTTCATCTTGTTTCGTTGGAGCACTGAGACCTTCTGCATCTCATCAGATGTCTTCCTCAGAAGTGTTCCTGTGACCTTTGCTCGGACCTTTGACCTTCGGGTTAATAATTCAGAAGCTTCTGCTCTCTACGTGACGGATGAGAGATCAGCGAATCACAGGTGTTCCTCAGATCCACACAACACTGTTCCTGTCAATGACCAAGAACGTTACGCTATTGTTCCCGTTGAGGAATGAAAACATTATTTTAAACATTACTGAATAGTTTGTTCGTAACACTGAGAGAACGTTTGTTCGTAACGCTGAGAGAACGTTTGTTCATAACACTGAGAGAGTATTTGTTTGTGACGCTGAGAGAACGTTTGTTCGTAACACTGAGAGAGTGTTTGTTCGTAACACTGAGAGAACGTTTGTTCGTAACGCTGAGAGAACGTTTGTTCGTAACACTGAGAGAACGTTTGTTCGTAACGCTGAGAGAACGTTTGTTCATAACACTGAGAGAGTATTTGTTCGTAACACTGAGAGAACGTTTGTTCGTAACACTGAGAGAGTGTTTGTTCGTAACACTGAGAGAACGTTTGTTCGTAACACTGAGAGAGTATTTGTTCGTAACACTGAGAGAGCGTTTGTTCATAACGCTGAGAGAACGTTTGTTCGTAACACTGAAAGAACGTTTGTTCGTAACACTGAGAGAAGAACGTTTGTTCGTAACACTGAGAGAACATTTGTTCGTAACGCTGAGAGAACGTTTGTTCGTAACACTGAGAGAGTATTTGTTCGTAACACTGAGAGAACGTTTGTTCGTAACACTGAGAGAGCGTTTGTTCATAACGCTGAGAGAACGTTTGTTCGTAACACTGAGAGAGCATTTGTTCGTAACGCTGAGAGAACGTTTGTTCGTAACACTGAGAGAACATTTGTTCGTAACGCTGAGAGAACGTTTGTTCGTAACACTGAGAGAAGAACGTTTGTTCGTAACGCTGAGAGAACGTTTGTTCGTAACACTGAGAGAACATTTGTTCGTAACGCTGAGAGAACGTTTGTTCGTAACACTGAGAGAGTATTTGTTCGTAACACTGAGAGAGCGTTTGTTCATAATGCTGAGAGAACGTTTGTTCGTAACGCTGAGAGAGCGTTTGTTCATAACGCTGAGAGAACGTTTGTTCGTAACACTGAGAGAGCATTTGTTCGTAACGCTGAGAGAACGTTTGTTCGTAACACTGAGAGAACATTTGTTC
The DNA here is from genome assembly GCA_026230005.1 of Gila orcuttii. Taxonomy (NCBI): domain Eukaryota; kingdom Metazoa; phylum Chordata; class Actinopteri; order Cypriniformes; family Leuciscidae; genus Gila; species Gila orcuttii. The sequence continues at coordinate 44,297,693 of JAPDVR010000014.1, read as the reverse complement.
GTAACGCTGAGAGAGCGTTTGTTCATAACGCTGAGAGAACGTTTGTTCGTAACACTGAGAGAAGAACGTTTGTTCGTAACGCTGAGAGAACGTTTGTTCGTAACACTGAGAGAGCGTTTGTTCATAATGCTGAGAGAACGTTTGTTCGTAACACTGAGAGAGCATTTGTTCATAACGCTGAGAGAACGTTTGTTCGTAACACTGAGAGAGCATTTGTTCGTAACGCTGAGAGAACGTTTGTTCGTAACACTGAGAGAACATTTGTTCGTAACGCTGAGAGAGCGTTTGTTCATAACGCTGAGAGAACGTTTGTTCGTAACACTGAGAGAAGAACGTTTGTTCGTAACGCTGAGAGAACGTTTGTTCGTAACACTGAGAGAGCATTTGTTCGTAACGCTGAGAGAACATTTGTTCGTAACACTGAGAGAGCATTTGTTCGTAACGCTGAGAGAACATTTGTTCGTAACGCTGAGAGAACGTTCCTGTCAGCTGGTTGAAGGAAAGTAAAACTACAGAAAACTGTAATTTTTCTGTCAGTCGAGTCAAGGCCTGTCTCCAACACACACACACACACAGACACACACACACACACACACACCTCATACATACACTCACACACTCACACACACTCACTCACTCACTCACTTACTCACACTCACACACACACACACACTCATTCACTCACTTACTTACACACACACACTTACTTACACTCACACACTCTCACACACACACACACACACACACACACACACACAAACACACACACACACACACACTCATTCACTCACTTACACACACACACACACACACACACACACACACACACACACTCACTTACTTACTCACACTCACACACACACACAAACACACACACACACACACACTCATTCACTCACTTACACACACACACACACACACACACACACACACTCACTTACTTACTCACACTCACACACACACACAAACACACAAACACACACACACACACACACACTCACTTACTTACTCACACTCACACACACACACAAACACACAAACACACACACACACACACACACACACACACACACACACACACACACACACACACACACACACACACTCATTCACTCACTTACACACACACACACTCACTTACTTACTCACACTCACACACACACACATTCCTGTGATGTCTAAGTGTGTTCATTACTGCAGGCTGTTACACGTTTCCTCTCTGTCATGATGATTCTGAAATCATTGGATGTTTGGATGGATTATCACAGTGATGTAGTGTAGGCCCTATGTTTAATCTGAACACACACACACACACACACACACACACACACACACACAACTACACATCAGATCTCACTGTGTGGACAATATTACATGCAGATCATAATACATGCATACGTGTTTTTAAACAGTAACAAATAACCAAACTTTACATTACCAGACTTTAAAGATCCAGGAAGATTTACAGTAGAAACATCGAGTTGACTCCGTCAGACCGACATGATGATGCTCTTCGTCACTTCTGACCGAAATATTTTACGTTTTCAGTTTTTAGAATTTTTTTCTTCATCGGAATGGTAAGAAACTTGGTAAAGGTTTCGGCACTTACTGTGTGAACTACATGACAATTCATGATTCATGATACGAACAGGTTGAATAGTCCAGAAAACAATATTCACACTTGTGTTTCTCGCGGTCAGAAACAAGCGCATTGTAAATGAATGAGAGAGTTTCCTCTAGTGGACGCGTTTGGTACTGCAGCCGAACAACATCTCACTGAACGCTCATTTACTGAGATATCAGCTCACATGTGGAGCACAACTGCTTTACATTTATGGCTTTGATTTTCTTGCCGTTTTAGAGTAAAATGTGATTTTGAAAATAAATATTTCATTAAAAAATTTGAAGTAGTATTTTTGCACATTTTTCATAACAATAAACGTAAAATTCTGTAACTTTTTTTAAGTTCACTTTTTAGAACTTTTCTCACGTCAGCAATAATCTGCCAAGTGTCTCTTTGAGATCAAACTTCAGTCTGTGCTTTAAAGCATTCAAGATTTACCACAGTTTCAGGTCTATGCTCAAAAAGTGAAAAAATGGACTATAAATACAGCGTAAATATAATTTAGTACCATAAAATCCCCTAAAAATACAAAATATTAAATAAAAACCATGATCAAACTAAAATATAGTACATTAATTTCATTGACAAAAAAATGTAGTATTTTTTGACTGACATGCGAAGAGCACACATCAGCTGTCCATTAACACACACACACACACACACACACACACACACACACACACACACACACACACACACACACACATCTGTTATGACCATCGCAGCGTCTCAAATGCCTCGGTTAATGGTTTTAACATCCAGGATGTTTTCCAGCAGAACTTGAACTGATCGATCAGAAAATCATTTCTATTGTCACCGGATTTACTCTTCACATTTAAACATGGACTTTGACTTTATATTGAGACAGAACAAGCGACAACCGAAACTACACTACTAAACACTTTAAACTAAATATCAGTGTCATTGACTGCACAGAAAGATTCACACACTTTACATGCAAAACATTTGACAAAAAGCTTTTTTTAATTACAAAAATAGTGTTGAAAATGAGCCTTTCTCCATTGATATTTATTGTTTAGATTGTACTGTTTTTTATTAGTTATTAATATTAATTTCTGTATGCAATTTTTTTTGTCCTTAATGTTGATACAATTATTTGTTGTTTAGGTTTTCTGTACTTTATATACAGTTGTATTGTCTCACTTTTTACACTGCAAAAAAAATTTTCTTCCTCTTGTTTTCAAGCACAAATATCTAAACTTTCTTAAATCAAGAAGAGAGAAAACATTAAAAAAATTCTGACCCCATTGGCAGATTTTTTTGTTTATTTTAAGCAAAAACCCATATCATTCTGATCCATTTTGACATTTGTACCGGAAAACAGGACAAAAATACTGAAGAAGAATTTTTTTCCCCGTGTTTTGTATGTTTTATATTGTGAAAAACTAATCTGAACTAAAAAAAGTGTCTAAAATGTCTCCTTGTTCGTTTCACAATCAGTAAGGAATGATGACAAATTAAAGACAGAAAATAATATTTCCATCATCACAGTTATTAAGATGCATGTAACAACTGGCCTGACAAACACACAGCTGAAGAATTCAGATTACGTACAGTCATAAAGCATGTTTATATAGTGTGTGTGTGTGTGTGTGTGTGTGTGTGTGATATCTGTTCAGTCAGATTCATACCTGCAGGCGTAGAAAAGCACTGACACAAATGAAAAGCGAGAGCTCAGGAGAGGCTGGACAGATTCTGTCTAATATTTGATGAAGTTTCATCATTGATTCTGATATTTTCCTGTTTCGCTGTAGAAATAAAACTGACTGGACTTCTAAACTGTGGTTTTCTACAGACATTTACAGACATCTGAAAGCAGTTATCCATCATCCTCACTGAACCGACCTGAACACACTCCACACACTCCACACACTCACTCTACAAGTTCAGAGTTAATATAAAATATTCCAGTGAGCTGTCAATCATTCTCTCCAGCGCTGAAACTCAAATGAAATATGAAAGTAAAGAAGAACAGATTAGATTTACTGCTAAAACCTGAACTACAGCTCACACACACACACACACACACACACACACACACTCTTGTACATCTATCTTTATGAGGACATTCATTGACACAATGCAATCTCTAGCCGCTTACCCTAACCTTACTCATCACAACTAAGTGCTTAACCCGAACCCTTACCCTAAACCTACCCTTAACCCAATTATAACCTTATCCCTAAAACCAAGTCTTGACCCTCAAACGGGCCTTTAAACGGGTCTCAGAAAGTGAGGACCGGACAAAATGTCCTCACTTTACTCTCTTTGTCCTCACTCCAATGGTCTAAAACTCAAACTGGTCCTCACAAAGATAGTTGTACAAATACATACTCACACACACACACACATCTGCTACTACACTCGTAATCATTTTGCTTCTTCTCCAGTAAATGTTTCTTGATTTAAGAATAATGTTATGAAAACAAGACAGAAACTCTGAGGAAGAGGATCATATTTTGCAGTGTAATCATAATTGGATCATAAAAGAACTGATAGACGAGATGACCTGTTCTCTATTCTCCACACACAGATCTTTGTGTTTTGGTGTGTGTGTTCCTTAAACAGGAAGTAGCAGATGTAAGACAGGAAGTGGCTTCTCATTGTTCTGTGTCTTATCCTTCCTCTCTTTAACGTCTGACGAATGACCTTCAAACACAATAAAGCCTCACACACACGAGCTGGTGGAAGTGAGCGTGTGTGTAGCGTCTCTGCTAGCGCTAAACAACAACAAATATCTGCCAGTGGAGTCAGGAAACATCACTTCCTTCAAAGAGAAAACAAGATTATTTTTTCTGACACTTCATTTTAATATTTTTTTCATTAAAACGTCCTGATTTAGATGTCGCTCTGATGGATTCCACAGAAGTGTGTAATTATTCATGTCGATTGAGACGGAGAGGTTATCTGAAACTATATTGAGTTTTTAATAGGGCTGGGGCGGTTACCGCATTACCGCGGTCACGTGACTCCAACCGCGGGTCTGAGCTCGTCACCGTCATCACCGCAAAAAAAAAAAAAAAAAAACCTTGGCCTGCACATGTGTGCACGTTGTGTCTAATGACATGGATTCAATGATTCTAATGACATTGATTATGTCTAATGATATTGTGGCTTACATGGATTCAAGGTTTTCTAAACAAAACTTATCATCAAAAGATGGAGCAAATCCGACCTTTCGCGAGTTGAGTAGCGCAATGTTCCATGACGCATAATAACATTCCATTCGTATTAGAGATGCGCGGATGGGCTATTATTATTTCATCCGCCATCGCATCACAAAACTCATCATCTGTCCGCCATCCACCCGCACCAACGTTTTTTTTAACAAATTTCGAAACCGCATCCGCGGCGCTGACTGTTTTAAGGTTTTATCAGCAGTTTTATCAGCAGTGAACTCCGTCTCCGATCGGCGCACAGGGATAAATATGAATAAATAAATAGCCTATAACGCACATCGGCAAACCTGAACTTACCTGACTAGGCTACTGTAGACTAAAATGTTATCATTTCGTTTTGAATTTTGTTTAAAAGTAGACATTTAGGCCGAGCCTACGCCGAGTTTCGGTTCATTTATGGGACGAGCTCCAGTTCACGCGCAAGAGATCACGCCCGCGCTTCCACGTCCTCCTGATTATATGTCTGCTATTTGCTTCTTATTTCTTAATTCCAGGCAATTCGTTAATGAAACAGTGATTAAGGTACAATTTATACAAAACGAAATTTAATTTAAAGAAAGGCTTTCTACAAAACAAAACTTAATTAAGTGGTCAAAATCGTGTCTGACCCATCTTATGATCCTATCTTACTCATGCTGTTCACTTTTCATATAATCGACATAGATTAAATAAAAAATAACACTATATTATGTAAACATAAATATGGAGTATAATATTTGTAATTAAGAAATGATGCAATAGGTGTTCTTTCATTTCCAATGTGAACATAATAATGTATTCTCCTGAAAATGATGAATTCAATGCGAATGTATCTGAGAATATTCTTAAATAAGGAAATCTATTCAGTGATTGGTTCATGCCAAATTACTGCTTGATGAAAATTTGACTATTTCAAATTGTGCTCGTTTTTTTTCGGATGTAGGTGACAATATTTAGCAAAGTCTGTCTAGCAAAAACGACTTCTGGTGCGTGCGCGAAACTATGTGTGTGGGGGGGGGGTGGTTGGGGGCTGGCTATTTAAAGCGGTTTACCGCCATACCGCGGGAAAATCTTGCTTTTCAACCGCGGTTAGAAAAAATCCATACCGCCCCAGCCCTAGTTTTTAATATGCTTCAGTACAAACCATGTGTAAATTCATAAGTCGACAGCATTGCTGAGTATTTTCTCCTTAAAACTGCAGTGAACCAAAGACAGTCTCAAAAACACGCTTTGAAATCGCTGGTGTTTCTGACGTCACAAACTACCTTGTAACCAATCAGATCAACGTGTGATCGTCAACCAGTGGATCTCTGAGTGAGTGAGTGAGTGGAGGCGGGGCTCATTTGCATATTCATAGAACCGCACATACTAAATGAGGAAAAAAACGCTTAAATATATAATTTTAGTGATCAAAGATGAGTTTTAAGGGATAAAATTATTGACTACAGGGGGACTTATATTACCATTAATATTATCAGGAAAATATATATTGTATATATTATATCAGATTTTTTCCACAAATATTGATGTTTTAGAAAAATATTCAGAAATTAAACAAATTATAAGAAATTTAACAAATAAACTAATTATATAAAATAAAATCTTTAAAAAACTAAATTAAATACAATTAAATCTAGTGAATGGAGGATTATTATTATTAATAACTAAAACTAAAACCATAAAAAACATGTTTTTTTCTTGAAATAAAATAAACTGTAACTAAAATAAAATATTATAAAATGTATTTTATTTCAGCAAAGGCAACATTTCTCATTAGTTCTCATTATTTCTCATTCAGTCTAAGTACTAAAAAAACTTAAAAGAAATAAACTAAAACTAATAAAACTAAATAAAAAAACTAAAACTTAAACTAATATTAAAATGACCCGTTATAATTAAAAGTTAACCTGTGATTTCTCTCATAAGAAGGTTGAATCATATGTGTTTCTATTATGCATTCATATTTATTGGCCTCCTACCTGTCATTGGTCAGGCAGACAAGAAGCCCCGCCCACTTCTTCAGCATCTGTCATTGGTCAGACAGACAAGAAGCCCCGCCCACTTCTTCAGCATCTGTCATTGGTCAGACAGACAGGAAGCCCCGCCCACTTCTTCAGCATCTGTCATTGGTCAGACAGACAAGAAGCCCCGCCCACTTCTTCAGCATCTGTCATTGGTCAGGCAGACAAGAAGCCCCGCCCACTTCTTCAGTATTCCTGTGTTCGGATGACCTTGAAAAGCCTCGGAGCAGGAGAGATTCCCGGAGAACCTGAAAATGAAGCGTCAGCCAGAGTCTGAAAAACGCTGAGTCTGTCAACATGAAATATTCAAACCTACTGAGACAGAGAGAGAGAGAGAGAGAGAGAGAGAGAGAGAGGAGATTATATGAGAGGAGATATGAAAATATTTTCCATACAATGATATAACTGTAAAAATATAACAATAACGATAACTTCCTGTTGTCTGCAGGAAGCAAGTGTGTTTCGGAATTATAAAAAAAAAAATGTAATGCTTTATTTGAACATTCAGTTTACAGTGTGAAACAACAAAATTAGAACACAACAATAATTATTAAGAGTAACAAAAATATAAAGAATAGTAAAAGAAAACACTTTGTGTTGAGGAATGATTCCATCACATTCCACAGCCCTGGTGACATCACAGGAATCTGCTGTTGCCGTGGAGACAAGAATTCCAAACATCATCGACGCTTGAGTTCCTACAACAATAAGTCAGTGACATTTATTTATATTTACACAATACAGATTGTTTCAAAAGCAGCTTCACAGTAAAAAATCAGGAAAATAACAGCATTTATGTTGCGAAATTAATAAATTATGAAAGCAGAAGGTCATTATTCACATTATTATGTCAGTGCAGTCAGATCAATATTGCTGAATTTTAATTGTTTTTTAATATCAGGAATGAACCATAATAATCCATGATAATAACTACTGACACATTCCCAGGAAATGAAAGCATAATAAATATCAGACCTCAGACTTTTCAAGGAAATAAACATCATTTCCATCAGCTCTGATTGTTGTTTGACTGTCACATGATCGACCATCAAACATAGCCGTCCTCATCCAGAACCAGCACTCGTCAGGTTGACCTTTAACCCCATATTGTGTATTGATCACCTGTCTGGAATCCGTCACGCAGACTCCTCATGCGTTTCTTTATTGATTTCTCCATTGAGAAGCTTTAAAGGCCATTAGAGCACTTCCTGTTCACTTGTTTAAAAACACGTCATAATCTCCCCTAAAACACACATACGGTTGTCTTAAAGACTTTACTTATTCATGCTCCTGGTTATATTGTTATTTTAGTGTTATTTATGTCGTAAATGTTTTTCGGGTTTCTGACACTACGAGAGGAACTTGTGTCGCTCTGCAACTTTGATTCAGTTCAGGAAGAAAAACAGGCTCAAATCTGATGCTCAATCACAACAAAAGAGGAAACGGGATGTTTTCATGCTTGATTGTTCAAAAAAAACACATTATTTTTCACATATTTTACATTGTTACAGCTCCACTCTGAACACATTGTTTTCGATGAAGCCCCTCCTTCCGAAATACGAACTGTGCTGTGATTGGTCAGCTGACCCAGTGTGTTGTGATTGGCTCCGTTCGGGAAATGTCACGAACCTTCATAACCGCGAGCTCTACTCAGATGGAAATATTAACGATGGTGTCCATTTCAAACCATTTCGAGCCGATTCAGACCCTGACAATGTTAACGAAAGATTTCAAGCACAGATTTCACAGGCCGTTAAGAGTGGTATGTTTTTTTTTTAGATACGATTTTATCCACCATTTAATCATAGTTTTTTGGAAAACTATGGTAATATAAATAGTTATCGATCACAAAATCATGGATAATTTTTCTAAGGGGGGGTGAACAGTCTTACAAAAGCTCCAGTGAACACTACCTCAACACTGTAATGCTAGTTTGTTAGTTAGCCGGCTAGTGGAGATTTTACATCATAGCAACTATAAAGCTTATAATTGGAACTGTTAATAGAAAACACAACTACAAATAATATGACATATTACAAGTTGTGATCCTTAAACAATAGATTGTCCGGACAAAATGGGAACGGCTCCGTCTCCGTCTCTCTTCTGAAAGCTGTTTTCCGTAAAATGTGCAGACAAACGTTGAGGTTATAATATTCAGGAACAGTGTTAAAAATACATTTTAACCTCTCTAAGTTTGTCAGGCTTAGGACAAACTTTTTCCGGGGTGTAAAAAACAGCGACAACACTCTTCCTCTTCTCTAAAGTAGTCCATCATGGCCCCGCCCCCTTTGTTGCGTGTTCCCGGGGGCGGGGTTTATGTAAATGTTAGGGTTAGTGATGTCACCAACCCAGGAAGAAGCTCATTGTAGTTCCTACCAGCCGTTTGTTGTAGTCCTTAGAAAGCGATTTCTGTAAAAAGGACTTTGAGCGTCGTAACTTTGCGGATGTTGTTTATGCTCAAACAACATTACACACTAAATAAAGTTAAGAAAGTGAAATCATTATCGAGGACCCCTTTAAAGCCCAGATAACTTTGATATTACATTCTATTATTGTTACTGAAAGAACATTTGTTCGTATCTTTGATAGAGCTTTGATTGAACGTTCCCTGTTATAGTGACTCATCCGGGTCTGTGTTTATTCCTCCTGGGGAACTTGAGGAGAAGCGCTCACCTGTGCAGGTACGTCAGGTCTCTGTGGGACAGGTTTATGATGGATATGATGTGTGTGTCTGTCTCTCGGTGATTCATTGGGTCTCACAGGCGTCTCGTTTCGTAGACTCACACCAGCTGAACTCAATGCTGCTTTATACAGACGCGGGAAACACCTGAAATGACTCAAAAGCCCCACACATGCCGTCTTCCCTATTGTATTATACAGTATGTGTCCACAGGAGAGATTTCATGATGAGTGGATCTCTGAGTGAGTGAGTGAGTGGAGGCGGGGCTCATTTGCATATTCATAGAACCGTGCATACTAAATGAGGCAAGGGTGTCGAGTTATATTCAAGATATTTTAAGGCATGAAGAATTATTTTTCAAGGAAAAAACGTTTAAATATGTCATTTTGGTGATCAAAGATGAGTTTTAAGGGATAAAATGATGGACTACAGGGGGACTTTAAAGCATATTTGCAAATATTACTGGAACGTTACATTTGAATATTCTCTGAACGTTCCGAAACAAGTAGAAACATTAAAAAAAATGTTAGATGAAAGTCCAACTGAAACATTCCAGAAAAAAAAAAAAAACATTCCATGAGATAATGTATTTGTGCTAATGTTTTGAGAACATTATTAAAGACCAGATAACTTTGAACAAACGCTCTATTAACGTTCCTGGAAGAACTTGCCAGAACATTCCCTGTTGAACATTTTACCGGATAGATAACAAGAGAGATGAAATACAGATAAACCGAACAGACGCACAGTGTGAAAAGAGGTTTAGAGTCTTAAACGAGAGAGAAGGAGAGAGATAAATGAAAATCAGCATTATAGAGATGTGTCTGTTCCTGCCCAGCCGAGCAGAACGTGTCCGGGTCACTTACGCAACACACCGGAGAGAAACAGGCTTTATCCAGGACTTACTGCGAACGTGTCTCTTCAGGACCACAGAAACACACATGACATCTGTCAACGATAACGAGCAAACACAGAGAGAAGGAGCAATCGAGGTCATGCCATACAGTGGATACAGACACTGCTGACTATCTGTATTCAATACAGAACAGTTAAATAAGGTATTTTATTAACAATTAGAGAATAAGATCGACACTAGAGCCCTGAATAAATAAATAATAATAAAAAAATAAATAAAAAGAGTTTCTAAAATGCTAATAATTAATGCAATCATACCATTTTTAAAACTTTTAATAAATAAATAATTGCAAAATAAAAAACACCAAAATAAAACACTAAAAAAAGATTAAATATTTTATCATGTAAAATGTAAACAATAATAATATAAAAATAAAAACCATAAAAATAAAACACTTATGTAATATTTTATAATGCATAAAATAATTTAAAAATAAAAAACAGCAAAACACATTCAATTTTATCAGGTAAAATTAATCGTATCACAGGAACTTATTTACACAGATCAGCCAAGGTAATTAATAGGGAAGAGATGAACAGAATGATAAATAAACAAATTAATAATTAACCCATCAAAAGAACACACTTTTTTAAAAAAAAGTGAATATTTTAGCATGTAAAATAAAACAAATAATAATAAAAAACAATCAAAATAAAACACTTATTAAAAAAGAAAGCATTTTATCATGTAAAATTAAAATAAATAAATAATTTAAAAATGAATCCCATAAAAATAAAACATTTTATAAAAAGTGAATATTTTATCATGTAAAATTAAAATAAATAAATAATTTAAAAATGAATCCCATAAAAATAAAACATTTTATAAAAAGTGAATATTTTATCATGTAAAATTAAAATAAATAAATAATTTAAAAATGAATCCCATAAAAATAAAACATTTTATAAAAAGTGAATATTTTATCATGTAAAATTAAAATAAATAAATAATTTTAAAATAAAACCCATCAAAATAAAACACTATATAAAAAGTAAAGATTTTAGCATGTAAAATTACATTTTTTTTATAAAAACAATCAAAATAAAACACTTTGAAAGATATAACATTTTATCATGCAAAATTAAAATAAATAAATAATTTTAAAATAAAACCCATAAAAAACACTTTATAAAAAGTAAATATTTTAGCATGTAAAATTAAAATAAATAAATAGATTTAAAATAAAAACAATCAAAATAAAACACTTTGAAACATTTTTAAAATGAAAATAAATAAATGATTTTAAAATAAAATCATGATCATGACATTTATCCCATCAGAACAGCTAATAGCCACAGAAACAGATGCATGATGGGAGAAGGGTGTAGAATAGCTCAAGTTTCTTCCTGTTATTTAGAGCAACACAGAGGATGACATCACTTCCTTCCTCCTCACAATTAGCAGCTTAAGCTTCACTTCCGTCCTAAATGAGGAGCGCATGCAGTCAGAGATTCTGTTAATATAGTATCTTGAGGACGCTTTTACATAAAAGTGAAAAAATTAGTCTACACTGCTGAAAGAACAGATCAAACTAGCTTCTTATGGCACTGTATGTGGTTTCAAATGGTTACTGTTGGTGCATGATGGTTATTGATTGGTCAATAATGGTCTTTTTTGCAGTGAATTTCTCAAGAGAACAAAGGGAAAGTTGATGAATGGTCCTCCGGAGAGTTCTCAGGGATTGACTCATGGTTTTCTGATATCCCTCTCTGATTGGGCGGAACTAGGACACCTGATACTCTTCATCGGCTCTATCTTCCAGCAACACTTACAGGAACCCCCCCGGTCCCATATAGATCTGCTTAAACACAACAGAGCATTCATCAGTCGTCTTGTATCCTCTGGCTACGACTCCGGGAATGCTGGGAAACAGAGACGGCCCACGGCGTGTGTTTGTGAAGCTTGTTTTTTACCACGGAATAACTAAATAAAAGAGGAACCTTTCATCCTACTATTTATGCCTTGCAATTCAGACTTTATTTTAGGAATTATGAAAAAAAAAACAAAAAAAAAAACGGAACAGTGAGATATAAACTCACAACTACGAGCAAAAATGTCACAATTGTGATATAAACACAACTATGAGTAAAAAAGTGAGAATTGTGAGATATAAAGTCAGTTGTGAGGTAAAAACTCACAACTATGAGTAAAAAAGTTAGAATTGCGAGATATAAAATCAGAATTGTGAAATTATCTCACAACTACGAATAAAAACGTCAGAATTGCAAGATAAAAAGTCAGGATTGAAAGATAAACACAACTACGAGTAAAAAAGTCCAAATTGTGAGTAAAAAAGTTAGAATTGCGAGATAAACTCACAACTACGAGTAAAAAAGTCAGAATTGCAAGATATAAAGTCAGAATTGCTAGATTAAAACACAACTACGAATAAAAAAGTCAGAATTGCAAGATAAAAACTCACAACTACGAATAAAAACGTCAGAATTGCAAGATAAAAAGTCAGGATTGAAAGATAAACACAACTACGAGTAAAAAAGTCCAAATTGTGAGTAAAAAAGTTAGAATTGCGAGATAAACTCACAACTACGAGTAAAAAAGTCAGAATTGCAAGATATAAAGTCAGAATTGCTAGATTAAAACACAACTACGAATAAAAAAGTCAGAATTGCAAGATAAAAACTCACAACTACGAATAAAAACGTCAGAATTGCAAGATAAAAAGTCAGGATTGAAAGATAAACACAACTACGAGTAAAAAAGTCCAAATTGTGAGTAAAAAAGTTAGAATTGCGAGATAAACTCACAACTACGAGTAAAAAAGTCAGAATTGCAAGATATAAAGTCAGAATTGCTAGATTAAAACACAACTACGAATAAAAAAGTCAGAATTGCAAGATAAAAACTCACAACTACGAATAAAAAAGTCAGAATTGCAAGATAAAAAGTCAGGATTGAAAGATAAACACAACTACGAGTAAAAAAGTCCAAATTGTGAGTAAAAAAGTTAGAATTGCGAGATAAACTCACAACTACGAGTAAAAAAGTCAGAATTGCAAGATATAAAGTCAGAATTGCTAGATTAAAACACAACTACGAATAAAAAAGTCAGAATTGCAAGATAAAAACTCACAACTACGAATAAAAACGTCAGAATTGCAAGATAAAAAGTCAGGATTGAAAGATAAACACAACTACGAGTAAAAAAGTCCAAATTGTGAGTAAAAAAGTTAGAATTGCGAGATAAACTCACAACTACGAGTAAAAGTGAGAATTGCAAGATATAAAGTCAGAATTGCGAGATTAAAACTCAACTACGAATAAAAAATTCAGAATTGCGAGATAAAAAGTCAGAATTGCGAGATATAAAGTCAGAATTGCAAGATTAAAACTCACAACTACGTGTAAAAAAAGTCAGAATTGTAATAAAAAAAAGTCAGAATTGAAAGATAAACACAACTACGCGTAAAAAAGTCCAAATTGTGAGTAAAAATGTCAGAATTGCAAGATAAACTTACAACTACGAGTAAAAAAGTCGCAAAATAAAAAAGATAAAAGTCGCAATACTTTTTTAACTTTTTTTAATTTGGTGTTGTAAACAAGCTTCCATCATTGTGTTGTTGTGTTGGAATCGAAGCAAATGAAGACCCCTCTTAAACCACAGAAACATTCACTGGATCCCCTGTAAATAACCAGCCGATTCACCAACAAACCAACACACTTCCTCTCCGAAGGCGCTCAGCATTCATCTCACTCTCTTCAGGGTTTTACGAGGTATCACAGTTGTAAAACATGACTAAAAGGGTTGTTTGTTTAAAGCCGCTCAGACGTCTCAGGCTTTCACAGCACCTGCAGAACATAAATCATGAAACCTCGCCAGTGTGTGGTTTGGGGTCAGGACTCACTGGTTGGGGACTGGGTTACACCTAGGTTCCTAAATGCATTAATATAAGTGGGATAAAAATGACTAAAATCAGCCTTGATATGTAGCTATCAAGATATAAAGTGTATACACAATATAAAGTGTGCCAAATGAGTCTGGCCTGGGAACGGATAGAAGATAAGATCCATCGGACTTCCACTGCCAAACTGCAGGAATGCACCAGGTGTGGAGATTTTAGATGGTGATATGAAAGATATTTAGGTAGGGTTACATTATTTCTGAATGTAATAAAACATTGTTCTATTGTTGCATTCTGAAATGTATCAGAACTCATCAGACAGACTCCAAAAAAAAAATAGAGAATAGATAAACTCGTATATTCACACTGCGTCCAGGTTCTAAAAAGTAACTGAGTTTGTAAAAAGGTTCTAAAAATTAACTGAGGTTCTAAAAAGGTTCTTAAAAGTAACTGAGGTTCTAAAATGGTTCTTAAAAGTAACTGCGTGTTTCTAAAAAGGTTATATAATGTAACTGAATTTCTAAAAAGGTTCTAAAAAATAACCGAGTTTCTAAAAAGGTTCTAAAAGTAGCTGAGTGTTTCTAAAGATGCTCTATTCACTCACTCTACTGCTGGACGTCTGTCTGCGTTTTACAGAATAAGTGTTAAACTCACATATTCACACTGTGTCCAGGTTCTAAAAAGTAACTGAGTTTCCAAAAAGGTTCTAAAAAGTAACTGAGTTTCCAAAAAGGTTCTAAAAAGTAACTGCGTGTTTCTAAAAAGGTTCTAAAAAGTAACTGCGTGTTTCTAAGAAAGTTCTAAAAAGTAACTGTTTCTAAAAAGGTTCTTTAAAAGTAACTGAGTTTCTAAAAAGGTTCTAAAAGTAGCTGAGTTTCTAAAAAGGTTCTAAAATGTTACTGCGTGTTTCTAAAAAGGTTCTAAAAAGGTTCTAAAATGTAACTAAGTTTATAAAAGAGTTCTAACTGCGTGTTTCTAAAAAGTTCTAAAAAGTAACTGCGTGTTTCCAAAAAGGTTCTAAATAGTAACAGATTTTCTAAACAGGTTCTAAAATGTAACTAAGTTTATAAAAGGGTTCTAAAAAGTAACTGCCTGTTTCTAAAAAGGTTCTAAAAGTAGCTGCGTGTTTCTAAAGATGCTCTATTCATATAGATAAACTCACATATTCACACTGTGTCTGCGTTTTTCTAAGAAGGTTCTAAAAAGTAACTGCGTGTTTCTAAGAAGGTTAAAAAAATAACTGTTTCTAAAAAGGTTCTAAAAAGTAACTGCGTTTTTCTAAGAAGGTTCTAAAAAGTAACTGCGTGTTTCTAAGAAGGTTAAAAAAAATAACTGTTTCTAAGAAGGTTCTAAAAAGTAACTGTTTCTAAAAAGGTTCTTTAAAAGTAACTGAGTTTCTAAAAAGGTTCTAAAAAGTAACTGAGTTTCTAAAAAAGGTTCTAAAAATTAATTGAGTTTCTAAAAAGGTTCTAAAAAGTAGCTGAGTTTCTAAAAAGGTTCTAAAATGTTACTGCGTGTTTCTAAAAAGGTTCTAAAAAGGTTCTAAAATGTAACTAAGTTTATAAAAGAGTTCTAAAAAGTAACTGCGTGTTTCTAAAAAGGTTCTAAAAAGTAACTGTGTGTTTTTAAAAAGGTTCTAAAACGTAACTGCGTGTTTCTAAGAAGGTTAAAAAAAATAACTGTTTCTTAAAAGGTTCTAAAAAGTAACCGAGTTCCTTAAAAGTTTCTAAAAAGTAACTGCGTTCCTTAAAAGTTTCTAAAAAGTAACTGCGTCTTTCTAAGAAGGTTCTAAAAAGTAACTGCGTGTTTCTAAAAAGGTTCTAAAAAGTAACTGCGTGTTTCTAAAAAGGTTCTAAAAAGTAACTCACATATTCACACTGTGTCCAGGCTCTAAAAAGTAAATGAGTTTCTAAAAAAGGTTCTAAAAAGCAACACTGTGTTTCTAAAAAGTAGCTGAGTTTCTAAAAAGGTTCTAAAAAGTAGCTGAGTTTCTAAAAAGGTTCTAAAAAGTAGCTGAGTTTCTAAAAAGGTTCTAAAAAATGAGTTTCTAAAAAGGTTCTAAATAATGAGTTTCTAAAAAGGTTCTAAGAAGTAGCTGAGTTTCTAAAAAGGTTCTAAAATGTAACTGAGTTTCTAAAAAGGTTCTAAAAAGTAACAGAGTTTCTAAAATGGTTCTAAAAGTAGCCACGTGTTTCTAAAGACGCTCTATTCACTCGCTCTACTGCTGGACGCCTGTCTGCGTTTTACAGAATAAGGGCTGAATAGATAAACTCACATATTCACACTGCGTCCAGTGAGCTTAACACTGGTCTCTGGCACACTGAGCTAATGACCTTCAGTCTGACCGTGCTGGAAAAGGAAGAAAGGAGGAACAGAGCCGGAAATTGGACATGCAACATTGAAAGAAAAGAATGGGAGCGAGAAGGGAAGAATGTGTTTGGACCTCTTGTCTTTGTTGCCCAAAGCTGAAGTTTTCAAAGGAACTCGGTCACTTTTAGACCCAAAACCCTCCTCTGAGCCCGACAGTAACGCCTCTGATCCAACCATCCATTCAGCAGGAATTCCTAAATGAAAATGCTCCGGTTGGGGCCTTTAGTTCACGAAAGCATTCAGACACACAGACGACAATGTCTTTTTTTTCCTGCTGCTTCCTGTAACGACACACAAACAGACCAAATCA
This sequence comes from Gila orcuttii, assembly GCA_026230005.1. NCBI lineage: Eukaryota > Metazoa > Chordata > Actinopteri > Cypriniformes > Leuciscidae > Gila > Gila orcuttii. The sequence goes on along the minus strand of JAPDVR010000014.1, from coordinate 44,280,733 downwards.
GAATGAATCATGATGATATGTATAAAAAGAAGAAGTAATGAGTGTTTTTAAAAAGGTTCTAAATAGTAACTGAGTTTCTAAAAAGGTTAAATAAATTAATGAGAGTGTTTTTAAAAAGGTTCTAAGTAGTAACTGCGTTTCCAAAAAGGTTCTAAAAAGTAATGAGTGGTTTTTAAAAAGGTTCTAAGAAGTAACTGCGTTTCTAAAAAGGTTAAATAAAGTAATGAGAGTGTTTTTAAAAAGGTTCTAAGAAGTAACTGCGTTTCTAAAAAGGTTAAAAAAAGTAATGAGAGTGTTTTTAAAAAGGTTCTAAGAAGTAACTGCGTTTCTAAAAAGGTTAAATAAAGTAACTAAGTTTATAAAAGGGTTCTAAAAAGTAACTGCCTGTTTCCAAAAAGGTTCTAAAAGTAGCTGCGTGTTTCTAAAGATGCTCTATTCATATAGATAAACTCACATATTCACACTGTGTCTGCGTTTTTCTAAGAAGGTTCTAAAAAGTAACTGCGTGTTTCTAAGAAGGTTAAAAAAAAATAACTGTTTCTAAAAAGGTTCTAAAAAGTAACTGTTTCTAAAAAGGTTCTTTAAAAGTAACTGAGTTTCTAAAAAGGTTCTAAAAAGTAACTGAGTTTCTAAAAAAGGTTCTAAAAAGTAATTGAGTTTCTAAAAAGGTTCTAAAAAGTAGCTGAGTTTCTAAAAAGGTTCTAAAATGTTACTGCGTGTTTCTAAAAAGGTTCTAAAAAGGTTCTAAAATGTAACTAAGTTTATAAAAGAGTTCTAAAAAGTAACTGCGTGTTTTTAAAAAGGTTCTAAGAAGTAACTGCGTTTCCAAAACCCAGATAGCATGTAATCATTGAAACAATGTTGACGCGTCAACGATAATTGCATTGAATTAACGTTACAAAGTAATGTTGCTTTAATATCACTCTTGCACCCTCAGTTAATGTTGAAATAATGTTGGGAATTCAACCAAAAATCAATGGTAATAGTATTGATTCAACATTACAAAGTGATATTTTATCAACATCACTTTTGCACCCTCAGTTAATGTTGAAATAATGTTGGGAATTCAACCAAAAATCAATGGTAATAGTATTGATTCAACATTACAAAGTGATATTTTATCAACATCACTTTTGCACCCTCAGTTAATGTTGAAACTATGTTGAACAAAAAATCAATGGTAATGCTATTGAATCAACGTTACAATATGATCGATTATACATCACTGCTGTTGAATTAACACTGAAATTAACAAAAATAATCTTTGGTAATGTGGTTTGATCAATGTTACAATGTGATGTTGATTCTAAATACATTTTGTTGAAAGACTGAAAAGGAACGTCAAACAATGTTGCCATCTGATGTACCAATTAATGTTGAAACAACATTAATATTTCAATCACACTTCAATGGTGCGTCAACAAATCAAAATTTGTCGAAAACCTTTTAAAATATAAATGACACCTTTCCAGCAGTTGAGTCAATTTATTTTATTCAATCAATCAATGACAACAAATATATTAAAATATCATTTTTTAAAAAGAAAGGGGGAGAAATAGGACAAAAGCATTTCAACCTTTAAAAATAAAATTGGCTTCAGAAGTCTGATGTCATCATAACTACAGGTCCAGCGGTTTTTAAAAATCTGTCTTGCATCATCAGATTCTGCCTCTTTTCCTTTGGGTTCTCTGAAATCTGAAAAAGAAAGAATGATGTTACTCAAGAACGAGTCAATTCAGTTGTCATACATACGGTCACATTCAATAATGTTAATATACTAAACACAATATGATTCACTTTTTTTTTTTAAGTCACTGAAAACAAAATATTCTAACTACGATTATAGTATCGTAAAATTCTGTTTATTTATTTCTATGAATGCTTTAATATCAAAAGAAAGCACTAGCAGGGGTGTCGGCTTTATCTCCAGCGCTAATTAAACACACCTGAGGCAGATAATCAAGGTCATCTGAACACTTCCAGGTGCTGGAGCTAAACTCTTCATGAAGAGGAACAAACACCTCTGAGCTATAGCCATTACATTTCTCAGTTCATTTTCTATGAAACTACAGCATTCAAATAACACTTTTATCTTGTAGAATAAAAAAGATCTTAGTTTTTTTCAATGAAAATGTCTTTAAAGGGATAGTTCAACCCGAAATGAAAATTCTGTAATCATTTACTCACCCTCAAGTTGTTCCAAACCGGTATGAGTTTATTTCTCCTTTTGAACACAAAATAAGATATTTTAAAGAATGTCGGTAACCAGAAAGTTGACGGTGGCCATTGATTTCCATAGTAGGAAATAAATACCATGGAAGTCAATGGCTAACATCAACTGTCTGGTTGCCAACATCCTTCACTCTATCTTCTTTTGTGTGCAGCAGAAGAAAGACATTCATATAGGTTTGGAACAACTTGAGGGTAAATAAATGATGACATAATTTTAATTTCAGGCTGAACTATCCCTTTAAAGCTGTAGATTCACCTTATGTAGACCCTTATCTCTTTAAATATCACAAAATAGCCAAGTCAGTCACTTTCTTAATAAACACTAGATGTTTTTTTTATTGTGTTTCAGTGGAAACAAGCTAAACTGAATGGAAATCAGTTATTTCTCAAATTTAATACAGATTCAGGAATATGAATGATTACTAAGCAGTGATAAGATACAGGATATCATCAAGTCCCAGGTCAGGTGATTATGCTGTCGATAACAACTCAGTGTATGATCAATGTCAGCATTATCAGGAGGTGCTTTTTTTAATTGTCCATCTTCATCTGCCTTCACTCCTTCTAAAGGAGCAATGTGTTCTGCATGCAAACACTGACCGATACAAGACATGGGCTATGTTAACATTCTTGCTCATGTTCATGTGTCTTGCACCTTAAGAAATCTGTTAAATGACATAACTTTATTCAGGAAATTCCTAATAAACTGCATTTTTTAAGAATGTAGAAAAATAGATGTTTTATTCAAACAGTTTAATAACTTTGTAATCTAATTACAGTGAGTAACAACACAAATCAAACGCAAATAAGCATGGAAAACAAAGGAACAGAGAAATAAGGTAGATGCACCATTGTTTGAAACTCTGCTAGAGAAGTCGTGTAAGTATGTCAGGTGATTCAACAAACAAGAGGTCTGTATAGGATGCACCTGTTTTCTCTCTAATGAGGAAGCATTAGACTACTGAAAAGTGCACATGCAAAGACAAAATGGGCGTTTACCAATCAGTGGCCAATTTCAAACTACAATACAGGTAAATGTTTTTCAACCATTTTTCAACAGACTTGCTAAAATCACGAAGGCCCACCCCTAAACCAAGCCCACAGTGTATTACAGCAAATCGGGTAAAGCGGTTGAAAATGTCCATTGTGGTTTGAAAACGCCCCACTGATCGAGAAACACCCACTTGTGTTCTGCAGATATACGCCTGAATGATCTTGTGCTCATCAACTACAAATCACTGTTAGTTCAATGTCACTGTCTCCACTTATGTGTGTTGTTGGCTTTCATCAAAATGTCAATGCTGATCCAGCACACTTTAAACATTGAAATGTCAATCTCAACCAAAATGATGGTTTAGATCAAAACTCAACATTGTATCAATGTCACCATGCTATCTGGGAAAGGTTCTAAAAAGTAATGAGTGGTTTTTAAAAAGGTTCTAAGAAGTAACTGCGTTTCTAAAAAGGTTAAATAAAGTAATGCGATTGTTTTTAAAAAGGTTCTAAGAAGTAACTGCGTTTCTAAAAAGGTTAAATAAAGTAATGCGATTGTTTTTAAAAAGGTTCTAAGAAGTAACTGCGTTTCTAAAAAGGTTCTAAAAAGTAATGAGTGGTTTTTAAAAAGGTTCTAAGAAGTAACTGCGTTTCTAAAAAGGTTCTAAAAAGTAATGAGTGTTTTTTAAAAAGGTTCTAAGAAGTAACTGTGTAAACCTAGTTTTTGTTGAACGTTCTTCACTAAAACTAACAATGCCACCCCGAACACCACAGAACACCATACAGAACAACGCAACCACATGAAAATGCTGACAATATTCCTTAAGTTTTAAATGCAAAAATGATCCATTAATACATGCTTTTTTAATATTAAAAAACATTTTCAGATGCATCCTCGTCATTTGCATGAAACCCCTGTGTAATAGTGTGCACATGTGTGTGTGTTTGTTTGCTCACTGGCATGTCTACTGCTCCTCCCCCCGGGTTATTACTCTCTCTCCTGACAGTGACCTCTAGGCTAAAGGTCATGGTGCCGATGACCTTGTTGTGTTCATATGTGGGTCATCTGTGACCTCCTTCAGATCCGCGCTGACCTCTGACCTCAGAGCGCAGTGTGTTCGCTGCACTTTAACAGATGATCCGCGGTCAGATCACATGACGCTGTTGCCAGTGTTGAGGAATGTGACTCTTAAAAGCAACACATTAAACTGTATTTCTAAAAAGGTTCTCAGAAGAAACTGTGCATTTCTTACAAGGTTATAAAACGTAATGAGTGTTTCTAAAAAAGGTTCAGTTCAAAAAAGTAATGAGTGTTTCTAAAAAGTTTCTAAAAAGAACTGAGTTTCTAATAAATAACTGTGTATTTCTAAAAAAAGGTTCTAAAAAGAAATGAGTGTTATTAAAAAAGGTTCTAAGAAGAAACTGTGCATTTCTAACAAGGTTCTAAAACATAATGAGTGTTTCAAAAAAGGTTCTAAAAAGGTTCTAAGAAGTAGATGTGCATTTCTAACAAGGTTCTAAAAAGTAATGAGTGTTTTAAAAAAGGTTCTAAAAAGTAGATGTGCATTTCTAACAAGGTTCTAAAAAGAAATGAGTGTTATTAAAAAAGGTTCTAAGAAGAAACTGTGCATTTCTAACAAGGTTCTAAAACATAATGAGTGTTTCAAAAAAGGTTCTAAAAAGGTTCTAAGAAGTAGATGTGCATTTCTAACAAGGTTCTAAAAAGTAATGAGTGTTTTAAAAAAGGTTCTAAAAAGTAGATGTGCATTTCTAACAAGGTTCTAAAAAGTAATGAGTGTTTTAAAAAAGGTTCTAAAAAGTAGATGTGCATTTCTAACAAGGTTCTAAAAAGTAATGAGTGTTTTAAAAAAGGTTCTAAAAAGTAACAGTGTTTCGAAAAAGCTTTGGTCAAAAAAAAAGTAGCTGTGTGTTTCTAAAAAGGTTCTAAAAAGTAACCACATTTTTCTTTTCTAAAAACTAATTACATTATGTTCGTTTTTATGAAAAGTAATGTTACATGTGTATGTAGAATGCATAAATAGAAATTATATTTACCTGAGGTGACAATCTGAATTGAAAATACTAAAATAAAATGACTGGGTACTGAGAAACAAAACAACACAATCGTATTTCTATTACATTCTCTTTACTACTTGCAGTTGCACGCAATAATAATAATAAGGCTTTGATTTTAAATTCAGTGCTATTTAGTATACAGTATCTCGCCCTACACACGTACATAAAGTGATACACATAGCAAAGCTCATAGTTGATACTAAATATAAATTCCTCATCATGTCAGGGGTCATTTGGCCTGAACCTCAACAGAAAACACTCACACACACCAGTAAACACTGACTGACACACACACACACACACACACAAACACACACACACACACAAACACACACACACACACACACACACACACACACACACACAAACACACACACACACACACACACACAAACACACACACACACACACACACAAACACACACACACACAAACACACACACACACACACACACACACACACACACACAAACACACACACACACACACACACACACACAAACACACACACACACACACACACACACACACACACACACACACACACACACACACACAAACACACACACACTGCTATGTAGGGCAGGTTAAAGTGTCACGGTTTTGTGTTGTCTATCAGGGCATGGCGGCTGGTCGATCTTAATTAAATTCCTGAATAATTCAATTATAGTGTATTTACTTTGCCAAATATGGTTTAGTCACATGAAGTTCTCTGGAAAGACTCATAAATGGTTGGTTTAGCATTTATTTATCATTCTTAAGTCCATTCTTGCTGTGGGAACTTCAACGCTGTTCTGAATTAAAATGTTTTAAAAAACTAAGCTTTCAGAACAAGTAGAGAATTATTCAATGCTCTTGAATTTAAAAAGTGTGATTGGCTGGTTGGACTTAGGTCACATGATCCATGTAAAAATAAACCTGCCATCTCATCTTAATAATAATACAGACAGTTATCCTACTACACTTCTAAACTAAAAAAAATTGAGCTATCATTACATCATAAAGAATCAATGATTCAATAGTCATTTAAAGTCTGCATGAAACAGTTGCGTTAGACTTTTTTCCATATTGCGAGTATATTCGAGAGAAAGAAACAATTGTAGGGGCGGGGCTTGCTTTTGTCTGAGGGGAATTGATTGGAATTGGATGGTTGTGATTTGCTATTGGTGGATAACATGTGAGTGACAGGTTGCCCCGCCCTCGCGCCTGTAAACAAACTCTTAAAGACTGCCATATTCAATCATCATCTCTATACTCCAACTAACCTCAATACTTGGACTTCTTTTTGTTTTTCTGGTTAATTACCCAAAATAACCGGCTCAGTTTTTCTGATGTGACTCACTGTCAGAACTCTTCCTCATATTTCACTGTTTCCTGTCACGACAATTTTCGTACACATATCCATAATTCCTCATAAAGTCTGAGGCATTTAACACTTTGTCTACTATTATAAACCTTTTTCAAAAGTATCACAAAACGTAATCAGACATCGAACGCTTTAGTAGTTTACATTTCACATACACCTACCGTCGTTCACTCCTTGGCGCGCTTTTAGGAGAATCCCGCTCTTTTTCTGTCTCCATGGAGATGCGCTTGACAATGCCGCCATCTTGTGGAATATCGCGAGAACTGTCACTCGAGCTCATTCTGCTTATGCCTTGTTTGTACAGCTGGTGTCGCTGTTGAGAAAAAAGCGAAAATGCAGCATCTCTGGCATCATCATTAGTTTACAGATGAGGAAAAGAGTAGCTACTACAAGAATCCGTAAAATAAACGAGTAAAATAAACGAGAATAAAAAAAAAAAAGAAAGAGGGCATTACTTAAATTAAAAGAAATGTAAACATTAATTAAGGTAAAAAGTTTGTAGGTCGTGCAAAGTGTACATGTTCTGAGTGCTTTTGGGTTAAGAGAAGATGAAATTGTAATCAAGTAATGTTTTATCTCGTGTAAGAATACAACAAATAACAGTTTTGGGATTCATTGAGAAATTTAGCAAGATATTGCTTGAGATAAACCAACTAACATCTTTTCAAAGTTGCAGAGTATAAATGCACGACCAAAACAAATGAAGAGGAGTTTCCGTGTCAGACAGTGGTTTTAAATGTGAGATCAGTGGTTGAGGTCTGTTACGCAACGGCGTGTGCACGAGCGCGCGCGCTCGCGTGTGTTTCTCAGCATCCGCGACTGTAATGGCGGCGGATCCGGTTACAACTGAGATCAAAGAGTATAGAAGAATATAAATTATTTGCTAAAATCATCTGGACCGATTCCGTGAGTCCGATCATCCTCTAGGAACTACAGATCCGGTGCACGAGCACGAGGCTAAAGGCGGATTAAAGCGCGTGCACGAGGAGGATCTGAAGTCATGGATGTGTTCGCGTTTCTCAATCTAAATGAACTCGCTCTCGGGCTGTCAAATCTGTCCATGTTCCCATACTTTGACATGGCGCATTATATCATCTCAGTGATGAGTCTGAGAGAGCAGCCAGGTAAGAGCAATCACACCGAATCACCTTTAATGCATCAAATCCACAACGAACTTCTACTGTTACAAGTTTATTTCGTTGCATTTCTAATCATGTCACAAGTTTTCATGAAATTAAAAGTTGCATTGCTATCTAATTGCATTGTATTTATTCAACATAGTTGTGATAATGTTCCAAGATCAGATGTTTATTGTGTTTTATGAACGTTCGTCACGGATTTGCTCCAGGTTCCTTCGGCAGGTGAAGCAAACGCGCACGCGCACACGTGTACAGGCGCGTGCACGACACTGTTTATCAGTGGCTTTACAATAGTCCAGGTTGCACTGGTACAGAATGAAGGTTTAGTTCTCACATGTTTATGATTTGATGACTTATGCATCAAGAGCAGCTCAGTGTGTTTAAAAGTGCCTGCATAATAAAGGTTTATAATGAGTTTAAGAGCAGAAGCTACATATTCAAAAGGGAAGAAGAGAAATGCACTTAATCATTAACTCACGGTCAATATTATCTAGTCTCTCTCTGTGTGTGCTTTTCTCCAAGAAAAATGCAAATTGCAGGGGTTAGACAGATTAAACGTGCAGGGCGGAGGCACAAAACCAGTTTGGCGGATCGTTTTGCATTAACCGAACCATATAAACATGGCCTTTGCTCTTCTGCACTGTCAGAGCTGTGTCTTCACATCCCAGTTAAGAAGATCCTTACCATGTTTACACAAATTAAGGCCTTAAAAAGGTCTCAAAGTCCCCCTGTAGTGTAGTCAATAATTTTATCACCACAATGACATATTTAAACGTTTATTCCTTGAAAAAGGTGTCTTAATGCCTTAAAATCTCTTGAATGTAACTCGACACCCTTGCTTCATTTAGTATGCGTGGTTTTATGAATATGCAAATGAGCCCCGCCTCCACTCACTCAGAGATCCACTGGTTGACGATCACACGTTGATCTGATTGGTTACAAGGTAGTTTGTGACGTCAGAAACACCAGCGATTTCAAAGCGTGTTTTTGAGACTGTCTTTGGTTCACTGCAGTTTTAAGGAGAAAATACTCAGCAATGCTGTCGACTTATGAATTTACACATGGTTTGTCTTAAAGAATATTAAAAACACCACATAGACACATAAACAACATTAAAAGCTGGATTTTCACCACAGTGAACATTCCATTGTATCATTCTTCAAACATTCTGGAACGTTACATTTGAAAGTTCTCTGAACATACCGAAACAAGTAACATTTAAAAAACGTTACAGTCCAACTGAAACATTCAGTATAAATGATGTTTTTGTTTGAACGTTCTGAGAACAGGGTTCGTACACGGTGCTTAAAGTGCTTGAATTTGACTTTTTGAAATTTGAAATTTAGGTCCCGGAAAACCCTTGAAAACAGCCATATTTATGAAGAAGTACTTGAAAAGTGCTTAAATTATTGAAAGACAATTTATGGGAAATTTATTTTTCATTTTATTGATAAAACAATCTTTTCACACAAAGTGAAAGCTGCAGTCTGATATAGAGGCATTTCTCATGTCTATGAGTGTGATATTGCTCATAAATATCCAAGTATATGATACAGCTTTTATTCTTCAGGTCAATCATATATTAATGGGAGAATAAATCAGTTTGAATAAGGAAAGCGATATCTTTGTCATAGTTTCCTTTCAGTGGTTAAAGTTACAACAGTCATTGCGTCCGCTGCACTTTATTTGTACCATGTTTTATTAGCTTATTTTTATTTATCTAAAAACCTTTTTTAGAATTTAAAATATAATAAAGAAGGATATTGTGTGATAAATGAGATCTCTGATTGTAGTCCTTGAAAAA
>JAPDVR010000014.1:44258623-44263623 GCA_026230005.1 Gila orcuttii | reverse complement strand
GATGATGATGATGATGAAAGTGTGTGATGATGATGATGATGATGATGATGAAGATGTGTGATGATGATAAAGGTGTGTGATGATGATGATGATGATGATGAAGGTGTGTGATGATGATGATGATGATGAAAGTGTGTGATGATGATGATGATGAAAGTGTGTGATGATGATGATGAAGATGTGTGATGATGATGAAAGTGTGTGATGATGATGATGATGATGATGAAGATGTGTGATGATGATGGTGTGTGATGATGATGATGATGATGAAGATGTGTCATGATGATGATGATGATGATGAAGGTGTGTGATGATGATGATGATGAAGATGATGATGAAGGTGTGTGATGGTGATGATGATGATGATGATGATGAAGGTGTGTGATGATGATGATGATGAAGGTGTGTGATGATGATTATGATGATGATGAAGATGTGTGATGATGATGATGATGAAGGTGTGTGATGATGATGATGATGATGACGAAGATGATGGTGATGATGACGAAGATGATGATGATGATGATGGTGTGTGATGTGATGATGATGATGATGATGATGAAGGTGTGTGATGGTGATGAAGATGGTGATGATGATGATGATGATGTGTGATGGTGATGATGATGAAGGTGTTGATGGTGAAGATGATGTAGGTGTGTGATGGTGATGATGATGATGAAGGTGATGATGATGATGGTGTGTGATGGTGATGATGATGATGATGGTGATGATGATGATGATGTGTGATGGTGATGATGATGAAGGTGTGTGATGGTGATGATGATGAAGGTGTGTGATGGTGATGATGATGATGAAGGTGATGATGATGATGGTGTGTGATGGTGATGATGATGAACGTGATGATGATGATGATGATGAAGGTGTGTGATGGTGATGATGATGATGGTGTGTGATGATGATGAAGATGATGATGGTGTGTGATGATGATGAAGGTGTTTGATGGTGATGATGATGAAGGTGATGATGATGATGATGATGAAGGTGTGTGATGATGATGATGATGATGATGATGATGATGATGAAGATGATGGTGATGATGATGAAGGTGTGTGATGATGGTGTATGATGATGATGATGATGATGAAGGTGTGTGATGATGAAGATGATGATGATGATGATGAAGGTGTGTGATGATGATGATGATGATGATGATGATGATGATGATGAAGATGATGGTGATGATGATGATGATGATGAAGATGATGGTGATGATGATGAAGGTGTGTGATGATGGTGTATGATGATGATGATGATGATGAAGGTGTGTGATGATGATGATGATGAAGATGTGTGATGATGATGAAGGTGTGTGATGATGATGATGATGACGAAGATGATGGTGATGATGGTGATGATGATGAAGGTGTGTGATGGTGATGATGATGTGTGATGGTGATGATGATGAAGGTGTTGATGGTGAAGATGATGTAGGTGTGTGATGGTAATGATGATGATGGTGATGATGATGAAGGTGTGTGGTGATGATGATTAAGGTGTGTGATGGTGATGATGATGAAGGTGTGTGATGGTGATGATGATGAAGGTGATGATGATGGTGTGTGATGGTGATGATGATGAACGTGATGATGATGATGATGAAGGTGTTGATGGTGAAGATGATGTAGGTGTGTGATGATGATGAAGATGATGATGGTGTGTGATGGTGATGATGATGAAGGTGATGATGATGATGGTGTGTGATGATGATGATGAAGGTGATGATGATGAGGATGATGAAGGTGATGATGATGATGTAGGTGATGATGATGAAGGTGATGATGATGAAGGTGTGTGATGGTGATGGTGATGAAGGTGTGTGATGGTGATAATGATGATGATGGTGTGTGATGGTGATGATGAAGATGTGTGATTGTGATGATGGTGTGTGAAGGTGATGATGATGATGAAGGTGTGTGATGGTGATGGTGATGAAGGTGTGTGATGGTGATGATGATTAAAGTGTGTGATGGTAATGACGATGAAGGTGTGTGATTGTGATGATGGTGTGTGATGGTGATGATGATGATGAAGGTGTGTGATGGTGATGGTGATGAAGGTGTGTGATGGTGAGGATGATGATGATGATGAAGGTGTGTGATGGTGATGATGATGATGATGTGTGATTGTGATGATGGTGTGTGAAGGTGATGATGATGATGAAGGTGTGTGATGGTGATGATGATGATGAAGGTGTGTGATGGTGATGATGATTAAAGTGTGTGATGGTGATGATGATGGTGTGTGATTGTGATGATGGTGTGAGATGGTGATGATGATGAAGGTGTGTGATTGTGATGATGGTGTGTGATGGTGATGATGATGAAGGTGTGTGATGGTGAGGATGATGATGATGATGAAGGTGTGTGATGGTGATGATGAAGATGTGTGATTGTGATGATGGTGTGTGAAGGTGATGATGAAGGTGTGTGATGGTGATGATGAAGGTGTGTGATGGTGATGATGATTAAGGTGTGTGATTGTGATGATGGTGTGTGATGGTGATGATGATGGTGGTGATGATGATGTAGGTGTGTGATGATGAAGATGATGATGATGATGATGATGATGAAGGTGTGTGATGATGATGATGATGATGAAGATGATGATGATGAAGATGATGATGATGTGTGATGATGATGATGAAGTTGTGTGATGAAGATGATGATGATGATGATGAAGATGATGGTGATGATGATGAAAGTGTGTGATGGTGATGATGATGATGATGAAGGTGTGTGATGATGATGATGATGAAGATGATGGTGATGATGACGAAGATGATGATGATGATGATGATGGTGTGTGATGGTGATGATGACGAAGATGATGATGATGATGATGATGGTGTGTGATGTGATGATGATGATGATGATGATGATGATGAAGGTGTGTGATGGTGATGAAGATGGTGATGATGATGATGTGTGATGGTGATGATGATGAAGGTGTTGATGGTGAAGATGATGTAGGTGTGTGATGGTAATGATGATGATGGTGATGATGATGAAGGTGTGTGATGGTGATGATGATGAACGTGATGATGATGATGATGGTGATGATGATGAAGGTGTGTGATGGTGATGATGATGATGGTGTGATGATGATGAAGATGATGATGGTGTGTGATGATGAAGGTGTGTGATGGTGATGATGATGAAGGTGATGATGATGATGAAGGTGTTTGATGGTGATGATGATGAAGGTGATGATGATGATGATGATGGTGTGCGATGGTGATGATGAAGGTGATGATGATGAGGATGATGAAGGTGATGATGATGATGTATGTGATGATGATGATGATGATGATGATGATGAAGGTGATGATGATGAAGGTGTGTGATGGTGATGGTGATGAAGGTGTGTGATGGTGATGATGATGATGATGATGGTGTGTGATGGTGATGATGATGATGAAGATGTGTGATTGTGATGATGGTGTGTGAAGGTGATGATGATGATGAAGGTGTGTGATGGTGATGGTGATGGTGATGAAGGTGTGTGATGGTGATGATGATGATGAAGATGTGTGATTGTGATGATTGTGTGTGAAGGTGATGATGATGATGAAGGTGTGTGATGGTGATGATGATGAAGGTGTGTGATGGTGATGATGATGGTGTGTGATGGTGATGATGATGAAGGTGTGTGATGGTGATGATGATGATGAAGGTGTGTGATTGTGATGATGGTGTGTGATGGTGATGATGATTAAGGTGTGTGATGGTGATGATGATGAAGGTGTGTGATTGTGATGATGGTGTGTGATTGTGATGATGATGAAGGTGTGTGATTGTGATGATGATTAAGGTGTGTGATGGTGATGATGATGGTGTGTGATTGTGATGAAGGTGTGTGATGGTGATGATGATGATGATGATGATGAAGGTGTGTGGTGATGATGATTAAGGTGTGTGATGGTGAGAATGATGAAGGTGTGTGATTGTGATGATGGTGTGTGAGGGTGATGATGATGGTGTGTGAAGGTGGTGATGATGATGTAGGTGTGTGATGGTGATGGTGTGTTAAGGTGATGATGGTGATGATGGTGTGTGAAGGTGGTGATGATGATGTAGGTGTGTGACGATGACGATGATGGTGATGATGAAGGTGTGGATGGTGATGATGATGATGAAGGTGTGTGATGGTTATGATGATGATGATGATGAATGTGTGTGATGATGATGATGATGATGTAGGTGTTTGATGATGAGAATGATGAAAGTGGTGATGATGATGATGAAGTGTGTGTGTGTGTGTGTGTGTGTTCCTCAGGAGCGCTGGCCGTGTCTCAGCTCAGTCCTCTGGCCTGCTGGTTCAGTTCGATGTTGTATTGTTTCGGTGGAGCCGTTCTCTCAGCGCTGATGATGGCAGACGCTCCAGTCGCTCCACTGTCCAACACCACTAACCTGCTGATCGCATCACTCATGTGGTGAGAACACACACACACACACACACACACACACACAATCACATTCCACACACTCTAAACTAACCTGCTGATTGCATCACTAATGTGGTAAGTTTATACCTCACAATTAAAAAAAAAGTCACAATTGCAATATAAACTTTGAAAAAAAAAATGTTTTAATTGTAAAGTCCGAATTGTGAGAAAAAAAGTTGCAGTTACCTTTTTTATTAAGTGTTTAAATTTCACAATTTGTACTTTATAATTCACAATTCCGTCTTTTTTCTCGGAATTGCAAGAAAAAAGTCAGAATTGCAATTTTATATATACACTCACCTAAAGGATTATTAGGAACACCATACTAATACTGTGTTTGACCCCCTTTCGCCTTCAGAACTGCCTTAATTCTACGTGGCATTGATTCAACAAGGTGCTGAAAGCATTCTTTAGAAATGTTGGCCCATATTGATAGGATAGCATCTTGCAGTTGATGGAGATTTGTGGGATGCACATCCAGGGCACGAAGCTCCCGTTCCACCACATCCCAAAGATGCTCTATTGGGTTGAGATC
>JAPDVR010000014.1:44223623-44248623 GCA_026230005.1 Gila orcuttii | reverse complement strand
TGTCTTTGAATCAACTTGTATTTTGCTGATTTTTAGTGCATGTACAGTATGAAGTCAGGTGTAGTTCAGATATGTCTGAGTGTGAAAATATGCATTTTAAAATAGATAGTGTCTAATTTAGGGGTGTACTGACACAAATTTGAGTCGATTAAATTTCAGTTCATAAGCTTGTGATTTGGTCCTAATTTGGTTCAGTATGATTAAAAATTGAGTCCAGAACCCTAGAGTTCTATATAGAACCCAATTTAAACTGTTTGGCATAGAGGTTCTTTAAAATTGAGTTAGGAACCCTAGAGTTCTATATAGAACCCCATTGAATCTTTTGGCATAAACGTTTTTTAATATTGAGTCAAGAACCCTAGAGTTCAATATAGAACCACGTTTAACCTTTTTGGCATAATAGTTCTTTAAAATTGACACAAGAACCCTAGAGTACTATATAGAACCCAATTTTAACTTTTTGGAATAAAGGTTCTTTAAAATTAAGTCAAGAACCCTAGAGTTCTATATAGAACCCCATTAAACCTTTTTGGCATAAAGGTTCTTTAAAATTGAGACAAGAACCCTAGAGTTCTATATAGAACCGCATTTAACCTTTTTGGCATAAAGGTTCTTTAAAATTGAGTCAAGAACCCTAGAGTTCTATATAGAACCCAATTTATGTGAATGGATGTAAATTTTCTCAAAGAACAAAAATCTCTCTAAACTAATGCTGGCTGGTGCTACAAATAATGTCACACAGCTCAGACTAAAATATTGATTCATCAAAAAGAGAATCGATATTTCTAACCCAGTCCTAGTCTACTGTAAATGCCATTACGGTTCTCCAGTATGACAGACAGATGTGAACCGTCTCATAAAGGAAATTCACTATTTCTCTGTTAATTAATTTACATGATAATGTTAAAGTTATAAAGCAGTTTGAAGTGTTTTGCATTATTGATTGAGTTTTTGATGACTGGCGCTGGAGTCTCTCTAGTGTCTCTTATTCGTTGTGCATTTCGTGTCCAGAGTCTCTTTCTTTCTGAATAATAGCGTTCGGTCCCATAATGCACAGGTGGAATAATTGGCTTCTGGATTGATTTCTTCTCATCTTCAGCCGACACTTGTTGTCATGGTTTTTGTGCGAGTGGCATTTAAAAAGGTTTGTGTGGAAGAACGCAGGAGAGTCTGAAGACCAGAGGGATTTCACTGCATTTATGTACAGAAGAAAACACTCATCTTATTTTGATCAGAAAAAAAGGGTTACCATGTTATGGTACATGAAAAATGTGAATATCATTTGTACTATTATATACACTACCTGTCAAGAGTTTTGGATCTGTAAGATTTTTAAAAGAAGTCCAAGGCTGCATTTATTTGATTAAAAATACAACAACAAAAAAACAGTAATCTTGTTAAATATTATGACAATTTAAAATAACTGTTTTCTAATTTAATATATATTAAAGTGTAATTTATTCCTGTGATCAAAGCTGAATTTTCATCATCATTACTCCAGTCTTCAGTGTCACATGATCCTTCAGAAATCACTATAATATGAGGATTTGATGCACAACTGTTTTCAACACTGATAATAATAATTAATGTTTTTTGAGCATCAAATCATCATATTATATGAGTAATGATGCTGAAAATTCAGCTTTGACCACAGGAATAAATTACACTTTAAAATATATTAAATTAGAAAACAGTTATTTTAAATTGTCATAATATTTAACAATATTACAGTTTTTTGTTGTTGTTATCAAATAAATACAGCGTTTGTGAGCAGAATAGACTTCTTTTAAAAACATTAAAAATCTTACCGATCCAAAACTTTTGACTGGTAGTATATATATATATATATATATATGTGTGTGTGTATATATATATATGTGTGTGTGTGTGTATATATACACAATTTTCCTAGGCCGGTCACTGTTGGCCACTGCTGTAGTTGGAGAGTGACGTCAAACTCGACACATTAATGTTGAATGTGTGTCACAGACGTGTGTTAATTATGCGTTTTAGAATCTCAGAGCTGTTATATTTAATACCCACTGAACTCCTCGTCCTTGTGTGACCTTTGACCTGTGTGTGTGTGTGTGTAGCCCGACCAAGGTCACCCTGCTGGGATCGGTTCTGTTCTCGCTCCAGCAGTGCCGGTTCCTCCCGATGCAAACACACCATATGATCTTCATCTACACACTCTTCATCGTCACCAATAAGGTTAGTTAATGTTCAGACTGAAATAAAACATCTCTGGGTGTCATGAATCTAATGCATGAATACGTTTTTAATTTAAATTTCATCAAATAAATGCAGCCTTGGCGAGCAGAAAAGACTTAACATTGTAATTGTAATAATATTTCACAATATTACTGTTTTTTTTGTTTTTATATTTTTAATAAAATAAATGCGGCCTTTCGTGAGCATAAGAGACTTATTTAAAAATCTTACTGATCAAAAACTTTTGAACGGCAGTGTACTGTATATTTACAAACTTTTATGTTAGATGCGATTGATCGCGATTAATCGATTTGCCAGCACTAAATAAAACCCATGCAAAAGCAAACTCTGCATGAGAAACCATCCCACAATACACTGCGCACAACCTGCGACAACTTTTAGTTGTGTTGAGTATTTGATTCGAGTGAAATGCAAAATAGGATTAGAAAAGAAAAATAACTGCATTTATAACAGGAATCCATTTACTGAATCAAACATGATCATGTGACTTTTAGTTTTAACACACTATATCTTCAAACATTATTGGCAGTGCATTCGCTGCTCGTTTTCAAGCCAAACGAGGCTGATGTTTGATTGATGGTGTTTTAATTAGACAGACGTTTGGGTGAATGTAACGAACGAGCCGCTAAAGCTCATGAACCGTGTTCCTCTCGTGTCTTTGCCCTTCAGTAGTGATGATGATCTGCAGCTGTCCTGACGCTCTTGCACGTTTTTTGCATCATTTTCATGTAATTGCATCATTCTGCTTTAAAAAGAGGGAAGTTCTTCAGCGAGACTGACGGCACATCTTGAGTTCTTCTGTGAGCTCGGAAACGTCCTCTCGCTCTCTCACCATTTGACCTTCCAGATCTTTGTTTCGCATGTAGAATTATTAGTACAGGCCTTTATCACACTTCCGCGTTCGAAACAAAGAAGAACTGTGTCATAATATTCAGAATCCAACGCATATTTCGTGATTTAAAGGGGAGCGCACAAGTATGTGTGTGTGCAATACGTCAGAATCTTATCACCTTATTTAATTGCAGAACTGCAAGAATAGAATACAAACAACATATCACATTAAAGAGCATTAGAATTAGAAAAATATTAAAATATGAATTATGATTAAAGTCTATTTTGTGGGGCATTAAATTAAAGGTTGGGGAAAATGTATTGAATTAAACAATATTCACATTTTTCAGGCACTTACTTTATGATGCGATCATTAAATTGAAGTTGTTTAAATAAAGGATTATTTTCAACCCATAGTTGATTATTAAAAAATAACTGTACTGTATGCATGTGTTCAGATTAGAGTTATGATCTGTATGCATGTGTTCAGAATAGAGTTATGATCTGTATGCATGTGTTCAGATTAGAGTTATGATCTGTATGCATGTGTTCAGAATAGAGTTATGATCTGTATGCATGTGTTCAGAATAGAGTTATGATCTGTATGCATGTGTTCAGAATAGAGTTAGGATCTGTATGCATGTGTTCAGAATAGAGTTATGATCTGTATGCATGTGTTCAGAATAGAGTTATGATCTGTATGCATGTGTTCAGAATAGAGTTATGATCTGTATGCATGTGTTCAGAATAGAGTTAGGATCTGTATGCATGTGTTCAGAATAGAGTTAGGATCTGTATGCATGTGTTCAGAATAGAGTTATGATCTGTATGCATGTGTTCAGAATAGAGTTATGATCTGTATGCATGTGTTCAAACTAGAGTTATGATCTGTATGCATGTGTTCAGATTAGAGTTATGATCTGTATGCATGTGTTCAGATTAGAGTTATGATCTGTATGCATGTGTTCAGAATAGAGTTATGATCTGTATGCATGTGTTCAGAATAGAGTTATGATCTGTATGCATGTGTTCAGAATAGAGTTAGGATCTGTATGCATGTGTTCAGAATAGAGTTATGATCTGTATGCATGTGTTCAGAATAGAGTTATGATCTGTATGCATGTGTTCAGAATAGAGTTATGATCTGTATGCATGTGTTCAGAATAGAGTTAGGATCTGTATGCATGTGTTCAGAATAGAGTTATGATCTGTATGCATGTGTTCAGAATAGAGTTATGATCTGTATGCATGTGTTCAGAATAGAGTTATGATCTGTATGCATGTGTTCAGAATAGAGTTAGGATCTGTATGCATGTGTTCAGAATAGAGTTAGGATCTGTATGCATGTGTTCAGAATAGAGTTATGATCTGTATGCATGTGTTCAGAATAGAGTTATGATCTGTATGCATGTGTTCAAACTAGAGTTATGATCTGTATGCATGTGTTCAGATTAGAGTTATGATCTGTATGCATGTGTTCAGATTAGAGTTATGATCTGTATGCATGTGTTCAAACTAGAGTTATGATCTGTATGCATGTGTTCAAACTAGAGTTATGATCTGTATGCATGTGTTCAGAATAGAGTTATGATCTGTATGCATGTGTTCAGAATAGAGTTAGGATCTGTATGCATGTGTTCAGAATAGAGTTAGGATCTGTATGCATGTGTTCAGAATAGAGTTATGATCTGTATGCATGTGTTCAGAATAGAGTTATGATCTGTATGCATGTGTTCAGAATAGAGTTATGATCTGTATGCATGTGTTCAGAATAGAGTTAGGATCTGTATGCATGTGTTCAGAATAGAGTTAGGATCTGTATGCATGTGTTCAGAATAGAGTTATGATCTGTATGCATGTGTTCAGAATAGAGTTATGATCTGTATGCATGTGTTCAAACTAGAGTTATGATCTGTATGCATGTGTTCAGATTAGAGTTATGATCTGTATGCATGTGTTCAGATTAGAGTTATGATCTGTATGCATGTGTTCAAACTAGAGTTATGATCTGTATGCATGTGTTCAAACTAGAGTTATGATCTGTATGCATGTGTTCAGAATAGAGTTATGATCTGTATGCATGTGTTCAGAATAGAGTTAGGATCTGTATGCATGTGTTCAGAATAGAGTTAGGATCTGTATGCATGTGTTCAGAATAGAGTTATGATCTGTATGCTTGTGTTCAGAATAGAGTTATGATCTGTATGCATGTGTTCAGAATAGAGTTAGGATCTGTATGCATGTGTTCAGATTAGAGTTATGATCTGTATGCATGTGTTCAGAATAGAGTTAGGATCTGTATGCATGTTCAAACTAGAGTTATGATCTGTATGCATGTGTTCAGAATAGAGTTAGGATCTGTATGCATGTGTTCAAACTAGAGTTAGGATCTGTATGCATGTGTTCAGAATAGAGTTATGATCTAATCTCTATGGTTTCAGATGCGGATGATGATGATGGGTTCTTCGTCGTATCCATTCTCATCGCTGGAGTCTGTCCTCTACAAGACTCTGTTTGTTCGACCTCTGACCTTTTCACCCCTGACTGACTCGACCCAGGGTTCAGATCAAACCTCGAAAAATAGCTCGATATCTGATCAGAAGAGCGCCAACACGGTCCAAAGAAACCCGGAAGAGGCCGAAAACGCCAAAAAGAAAGATTGAGGACGAGAGAAAGATTGAGGACAAAAGAAAGATTGAGGATGAATGAAAAATTGAGGACGAATGAAAGATTGAGGACGAATGCAAGATTGAGGACGAATGCAAGATTAAGGACGAAAGAAAGATTGAAGACGAATGAAAGATTGAGGACGAATGCAATATTGAGGACAAAAGAAAGATTGAGGACGAATGCAAGATTGATAGAGGACGAATGAAAGATTGAGGACGAATGAAAGAT
Organism: Gila orcuttii; assembly: GCA_026230005.1. Lineage (NCBI taxonomy): Eukaryota > Metazoa > Chordata > Actinopteri > Cypriniformes > Leuciscidae > Gila > Gila orcuttii. Next base: position 44,242,662 of record JAPDVR010000014.1, on the reverse strand, counting down.
TGAGGACGAATGAAAGATTGAGGACGAATGAAAGATTAAGGACGAAAGAAAGATTGAAGACGAATGCAAGATTGGGGACGAAATAAAGATTGAGGACAAATGCAAGATTGACGACGAAAGAAAGATTGAGATTGAGGACGAATGAAAGATTGAGGACGAATAAAAGATTGAGGACAAAAGAAAGATTGAGGACGAATGAAAGATTGAGGACGAATGCAATATTGAGGACAAAAGAAAGATTGAGGACGAATGCAAGATTGATAGAGGACGAATGAAAGATTGAGGACGAATGAAAGATTGAGGACGAATGAAAGATTGAGGACAAAAGAAAGATTGAGGACGAATGCAAGATTGAGGACGAATGAAAGATTGAAGACGAATGAAAGATTGAGGACGAATGAAAGATTGAGGAGGAGAGAAAGATTGAGGACGAAAGAAAGATTGAGGACGAATGCAAGATTGAGGACGAATGCAAGATTGAGGACGAATGAAAGATTGAGGACGAATGCAAGATTGAGGACGAATGAAAGATTGAGGATGAAAGAAAGATTAGGACGAATGAAAGACTGAGGACGAAAGAAAGATTGAGGAGGAAAGAAAGATTGAGGAGGAAAGAAAGATTAAGGACGAATGAAAGACTGAGGACGAATGAAAGATTGAGGAGGAAAGAAAGATTGAGGACGAAAGAAAGATTGAGGACGAATGAAAGACTGAGGACGAAAGAAAGATTGAGGAGGAAAGAAAGATTGAGGACGAATGAAAGACTGAGGAGGAAAGAAAGATTGAGGAGGAAAGAAAGATTGAGGAGGAAAGAAAGATTGAGGAGGAAAGAAAGATTGAGGAGGAATGAAAGATTGAGGACGAATGCAAGATTGAGGACGAAAGAAAGATTGAGGACGAATGCAAGATTGAGGACGAAAGAAAGATTGAGGACGAATGAAAGATTGAGGATGAAAGAAAGATTAGGACGAATGAAAGACTGAGGACGAAGGAAAGATTGAGGAGGAAAGAAAGATTGAGGAGGAAAGAAAGATTAAGGACGAATGAAAGACTGAGGACGAATGAAAGATTGAGGAGGAAAGAAAGATTGAGGACGAAAGAAAGATTGAGGACGAATGAAAGACTGAGGACGAAAGAAAGATTGAGGACGAATGAAAGATTGAGGAGGAAAGAAAGATTGAGGAGGAAAGAAAGATTGAGGAGGAAAGAAAGATTGAGGAGGAATGAAAGATTGAGGACGAATGCAAGATTGAGGAGGAAAGAAAGATTGAGGAGGAAAGAAAGATTGAGGAGGAAAGAGACGGTTTTCTTGTGTGTGAACATTTTCTACACGATTCCTGCTGATGATTTTTTTTTAATTCACGAATGCTCTTTTTATCTGAATGTCTTGTACATATTTGCTATTCTGAAGTGCTTTACAGACAATTCTATTCTATTCTATCCTGCAATGACTATGATAATATATTTTATATAATTTATAATGCATTTATGAATGCAATCACTCAAAGTGGAATGCTGGAACATGTTTTACGGTATGTTTTGAATGCAGAAATAATATAATTCACTGGATCTGACTCGTCTGTTTGTTGTCTGTGCGAAAAACATCAACATTTCTCTGCAAAAACGTTGAATAATGAGTGATGAAATGCACTGGAAAGTCCAGGTTAACTGGTGAAAATGCTCTTTTATTGATGTTGAAGTGATTTAAGTGAATGTTCATGACTGGAGCTGCAATAATGATAAGCCTAAAACGTAATTCTCTCTCGGTCGTCCCCAGATATCAAAAATATGTTCTTATAAAGTAATGAAAACGTTATTTCTGAACATTGAGCGAACATTCCATTGTATCATTTTTCAAACATTATGGGAATGTTACTTTTCTATGTTCTCTGAATGTTCTGAAACAACTAGCAACATTTAAAAAACAGCAAATTTAAGATTCACAAATTTACAGTTTTAGATTAATCACCAAACAAACGCAGCATGGCTGAAATGCTCATTATTTTATGTTAATGAGTGATGAACCGCAGTGACGAAGGTTAACTGGTGAAGATGAGCTTTTATTGATTTCCTAGAGAATTCAGGATGAATTAAACTCAACACTATCAGTGACGACATTCATGTTTAAAGTAATGCAGTCTATGGGGCGAAATGTGTATTTTTGTCAAAAGCTTAAAAAGTGTGTATTCTCTGCGAAACCAAACAAAATTGGACAAATAATGACTTTGATTAAACAGGTTTAGCCCCGCCCACTCAGAACCATTGGTTGAGCCGATGTCAATCAAACGTGTAATTCTACTAGTGGTGCAGAAGTGAAGCACTTCTTCACTTTTATTCACTTCATCAGTATGAATCAGTGTATTTATAAGTGAAAGTTTATGACAGGAGCTGAAATTTTATATAAGTTTATAAAGTTTTGCTATTCATATTAAGTTATGAAAACGTTATTTCTGAATGTTCTCTGAACATTAATGAAACATTCCATTGTGTCATTCTTCAAACATTATGGGAAATGTTACATTTGTGAACGTTCTGAAACAAGTAGCAACATTTCAAAAAAGATAGACGAATGTCAAATTTAAGTTGGAACAAACTAAAAAGATTTACAAATGCAGTTTTATATGAATCATTATTTCAAATGACATGCTCTGCAGAAATTGGATTTGTGTTTTATTGTATCTGTCTGATTTATGTAATGGAAAATGACTATGGAATATGTATTCCAGACAGCAGGAAGTGATTTTCATAATCATGCTTTAGGTTTGTTAATGAGCGATCAGCGGTACATAATCTCATTTACTGGTGTGAAGGAGCAATCAACATCTCAATTATTCCCGCCTAATATCGTCAAGGATTTCCAAACGGCCCGCGGCGGGAATTAGCTCTGCCAGGAATGAGCGTTGCCGTGCCAACAACAGCTTTCTGACGGAAAGAGCGGGAGATTTCCTTTATGATGTCATCATGTGCCACACGATGGATAAAGGCTTTTTACTCCCCACTGCGCTACTTTCCCACTGATTTTCAATGTAAACGTGCGCTAGACTGACGTCTGAGTCGCTGCACTCGCTTCTTTTTCAGTCTTGCGCACGACACGACATTCTAAAAACTAACTAGATGAGTAAAGTTTGTGAACAAACATTGATGTTGGCCTGACAAAGTTACAAATAACTTTGAAAAGCTTGTTTTGAAGATTTTTCTCAAAGAAAGTCAAAAAATTTAAGTCATGATAGTAGTAGCATGATTTAACATTATTAGCATGTTTTAACATAATGCTAGCGTGATATATCATGTTTATAGCATGATTTAATAAATTGCTAGCATGTTGCTAGTAGATTACTAACATGATTAGCATGTTGTAAACATGATTTAACATGTTCCTATTAGAGGCCGACATTTTTTCGGGAATCCCGCGGGATGGGAAACAAAATCACTATGTATCACGGGATTGGGACGGGAAAGAAAAAAAAGTCAGCGGGAGTGGAATCGTAATAAAACTGATACCCAACTTTATACACAAATATACAGTTTCTATAAATAAACTCTATATTTAAATTTTGAACTAAATTCTATTTGCTCCATCTCTTTATGCTCTCCTGTTTGCTTTGGTGTGGCTGGTAAAGTGAATGACGTGCTCCACACTAGAGGCTGACAATTTTTCGGGAATCCTGCGGGTCACGGATATTCCGCGGGATGGGAAACAAAATCACCATGTATCACGGGATTGGGACGGGACAGGATTTTTTTAGTGGGAGTGGGACGGGAGAGGTTTGAAAATCCACTCCTGTGTCACCCTCTAGTTCCTATCATGTTTTAACATGTTAGCATGATTTAGCACAATGCTAGCATGAGTTAGCAACTTAGCATGTTGTTAACATGAATTAATACGTTGCTAGCTTGATTTGGCACATTGCTAGCATGTTTTAACACACTGCTAACATAAATTAACACATTGCTAATATGAGTTAGCATGTTGTTAGCATGATTTAACACATTGTTGTCATTTTTTAACATGATGCTTGCATAATTTAGCATAACATGATTTATGATAACACACTGGTAGCATGTTTTGGCATGTTTGCTAGAATGATTTGCATGTTATTTTGCTTACATGATTAAACACATTGCTGATATGATTTAGCACATTGTTGGAATATTTTAGCATGATACTAGCATGATTTAACACATTGCCAACATGATTTATCATGTTACTAAAAGGTTACTAACATGATTTAATACGTTGCTTTCATGTTTTTACACACTGCTAGAATGAATTAGCATGTTGTTCTAGGATAGTCGTCAAGCTTTGCTAGTCAGACGGCTTAAATATTCTATAAGTCTTATTGTGCAAAAGTCTTCACCCCTCAATGAAAGTCCATGGGCCTTTTCATAGTTTTGATCTTCCATTCAACAAAAATTGCAAGTCGGATCAGTTAGAAAAGACACAGTAACCCGTCAGTCGAGTTTATAGCTCTAGCAGGAGATACTGGCTAAAATACAGTCTCAGAAGAAGAAAAAGAAGCAGCTCAAATAGTAGATCAGTATTTCAGCTTTGTCAAAAACACAATTTTTTTGTCGTTTAACTGACCGGCATCTCACATTTTAAATAGATATCTCCATATTTTCCTAGGTAATTACATTAAAAATGGCAACAAAAATATTACACATTGTTGAAACATACAAATGAGGCATTATGTAATAATATATCCACTCATTTGCATCCATTTCCAAAACAGAAATCTGAACATTAGATGAAACTAGCTTCATTTTTTTACAGAGGGATTTCACTGTAAAGAAGTGAGTATACTGTGCGGTTGTGTTTTGTGATGTCATCATTGCACACATTCTCAGTGATGTCATCACACGAGTCCACTCTGAATGATGTCATGCTGCAGCATCATGTGACGTCCACCAGGGGTCCGTGTGTGTGTGTGTGTGTGTGTGTGTGTGTGTGTGTGTGTGTGTGTGTGTGTGTGTGTGTGTGTGTGTGTGTGTGTGTGTGTGTGTGTGTGAGGGTCCGCCTCGCTCTCAGTGGAGCGCCATTGGATTGGTGACACGGAGTGGTACGTCCCAAACAAAGGCAGTGGCACACAAAGGGCACACACACACACACACACACACACACCCTCAGCTGCTGCAAACGGCCACACAGATCCTCCTTCTTTGTGTTCTGCTGCGCTGGAGACAAAGACACACAGAAGCAGAACGAATCAGAGCGGCTCCATCTGTACAGAGCCAAATCATGCTTTACGTGCATCAAATCAATTTCACAATTACAGTCTTTCGAATTCAAAATTGCATATTTAATAGAAAATAGAAAAAAGATAGAAAAAAAAATGTTGGCATTAATGGTTTCATGAAGAACCTTTAACATCCACAGAACCTATCATTAAAATGTCCTTTACACTAAGGAAAAATGTTTATTTTAAATACTGTTCACTGAAAGGTTCTTTGGGGAAACAAAACTGGTTCATATATTGTTGTGAAAACCCCCTTTTCAAACCTTTATTTTTAAAGTCCCCCTGTAGTCAATAATTGTATCCCTTAAAACTCACATTTGATCACCAAGATGACATATTTAAACGTTTATTCCTTGAAAAAGGTGTCTTCATGCCTTAAAATATCTTGAATGTAACTTGACACCCTTGCCTCATTTAGTATGCGCAGTTCTATTAATATGCAAATGAGCCCCGCCTCCACTCACTCAGAGATCCACTGGTTGACGATCACACGTTGATCTGATTGGTTACAAGGTAGTTTGTGATGTCAGAAACACCAGCGATTTCAAAGCGTGTTTTTGAGACTGTCTTTGGTTCACTGCAGTTTTAAGGAGAAAATACTCAGCAATGCTGTCGACTTATGAATTTACACATGGTTTGTCTTAAAGCGTATTAAAAACACCACATAGACACATAAACAACATTAAAAGCTGGATTTTCACCACAGGGGGTTCCATTTAAGATTCCATTGATGTTAAAGGTTCTTCATAGAACCATAACATTTGGTGTAACGTTCACTCAGAATATTGCTAAATTTCACAAACAATTACAAAGAAACTGCAAATTTTTGACTGATTTTCTTGTAAAATGTACTTATTTTTAGTAATTTTTAGTGCTGGGCAAAACATGGATATGTGTGTATTTATATATACAAAATATTTATACACAGTACACACACATATATATATATATATATAACATATATCATGTAAACACAAACTTTTATTTTGGATGCGATTAATCGTTGTCCAGCACTAATTTTTAAATTCTGAAAATCTTTTTTTTTTCAATTTCAGATTGTTTCTCATACATCATATATCATCATCATCATCATCGTCATCATCATCAGTCTGAGGGATTGAGATCGGAGAGGGAAACCGGGACAGATGTAACATCAGTGACCCCAATCTCTCTCTTACACACACACACACACACACACACACACACACACACACACACACACACACACACACACACACTCCCTCCCTTCATTTCTCTCGTTCTGAGTGTCTGTCCATCCGTCTCTCTTAGATACTCAGATACATTTATGATCTCAATCTGCAGATATTCATGCTGTTGTGATACTAACATGTGTCAAGATAATGGACATGTTATGCGTGTAGATCAGTAACTCAGCGTAATGTCCTGAATCAAGTTTCGGGGGATTATTGTGTCAGTTTTAGAAGTGAAAATATAGTTCATAATCTAGAGCTTCTATTGAACCTGTCATTGGTTTGAATGTGATCATTTCTGCTGTTCATGAAACAATCAAATTAGATTATCCGCAGGAGTTAATCATTCCAGACCACATACACTATAGTCTAAACGTTTGGGTTTGTTTGGAAAGAAATTAATACTTTTATTCATCAAAGGCGCATTATATTGATCAAAAGTGACAGTAAACACAGTTCCCGTAATGTTTGAAGAATGATACAATGGTATCAATGATTCCATTAACATTCATATAACCAAGAATGTTTTTTAAGATATCTGGATGTTTTCAGAGAACATTTAGAAATAACGTTCTAATAACCCTCTGGTGCTCTTCGGTCAAAAACGGCTCTTCCTAACCCTAACTGAAAAATTGTACATTTGTACATTTTTTTATTCATTGGAATGGTACAAAACTTGGTAAAGGTTTTGGCACTTGCTGTGTGACACAAAATAAAAAATCATGGACATGATTTGAACAGGTTAAATGGTCCTGAAAACAATATTCACACTTGTGTTTCTCGCGGTCAACAATGTGGAAAAATGTCCTCTAGTGGAAGCGTTTGGAACTGCAGCCGAACAACATCTCACTGAACGCTCATTTTTTTTAAATATCAACCTCAAATTTGGAACGCAACATGTTTAGATTTATGGCTTTGATTTTCTCACAGTTTTAGAGTAAAACGTGATTTTGAAAATATATATATTTCATATAAAAATTTAAAATAGTATTTTGGTGCATTTTTCATAACAATACACGTAAAATTCTGTTACTTTTTTTAAGTTCACTTTTCTCACTTCAGGAATAATCTGCCGTGTATCATCTTTGAAAAAATTAAATTTTCCAATAAATGGATTATAAATACAGCGTAGATATAATAATAATATTAATACGTTTTATTTATATAGCGTCTTTCCAGGGCTCAAGGACGCTTTACATATATAATATAGTATAAAAAATCCCCTAAAATACAGAATATTAAATAAAAAACATTAACAAACTAAAAAATAGTACAAAAACAAACATTTGGTAATTTTGAGCGACACGCGAGCAGCACGAGAGGTTCTGGAAGGTTAGGAACATGTTTGTTCGGGTCTCACACAGAGCAGATCTGCCATCAGTGTTGCTCTTCTTTGAGGCTGATCTGGGATCAGTTCAGGAGTGTCTCTGAGGACATTAGTATTCTGTGTGTCGTGTGCCGCCCAGACGAGACATCTGAGGGCCACAGATAAAGAAGAAGAAGCTATTAATCCCTGCTAGATTACCACATCCGATTCTTTATCCCACAGTAACTCCAGTACGAGCCGTTCCGTGAGTTTACATCCGCGGATCGGGTCACTGGAGGACCAGCACTGATCATCATACATGAGTTTACTGTGTTTGTTCCACTGTTTTAAATGGTGAGTTATTGAACACATGACTGTTAAATCTTTCACAGGTCGGTGTGTGTGTGTGTGTGTGTGTGTGTGTGTGTGTGTGTGTGTGTGTGTGTGTGTGTTTGTGTTTGTCGGATGATTTGAATTCAGACTGTCCTGTGTTTGCTGGATGGGAAGAGACAGATGTCCAGTGATTCTGTACGACCAAGTCAGCAGAAAATGCCCCCGTACACACACACACACACACACACACACACACACACACACACACACACACACACACACACACACACACACACACACACACACACACACACACACACATACACCAGCTGTCAGCTGCCCCTCTTTAAAACGGCACACTGTATATTTGAATGTGTTTAGAATCTGAGCAGGAGAAACACACACACACACACACACACACACACACACACACACACACACACACACACACACACACACACCTCCCATATTTCTCAAATGTTTCTCTTAGATACCAGTGAGATTAAATGACTGAAGTCTCATGCTTTCAGATGTTTCTCCTGAGAAAAAGTAAAATCCTTCACAGATTGATTTAAAAAGAGTATAATACTCTTTAGAAATATCTGAGCAATCACAATAAGACCGAGAGATCCAGAGTCTTGCATCAGACGCCTTCAGTTCATAAAAATCAGAGTAATAATTGAGATGTTTGATCATGAAGGGTTTGGCTGCTGGTCTTCACAGGACCTGATCGTCCCGGTCAGAGAGATCATTATTATTTTGGGTCACTCCCCTCGTGTTGTTCAACTAGTGTTCAGGACAGTCGAATAATTAGTCAACGCCAAACGCTCCAGTTTAGTAACACAAACAGAATCTGGGCTTCATTCCCTACATAGGCAGCATTTCCGGGGTGACTTTGAGAACTGAAGACAGCATCACATGGTTTGTAGTGACATCAGAGAATTGTTTTTACTTAGGATGGCTTATGATTTGAGAGAAATATCAATTCAAAATATACTTAATATGTATACACTCACCTAAAGGATTATTAGGAACACCTGTTCAATTTCTCATTAATGCAATTATCTAATCAACCAATCACATGGCAGTTGCTTCAATGCATTTAGGGGTGTGGTCCTGGTCAAGACAATCTCCTGAACTCCAAACTGAATGTCAGAATGGGAAAGAAAGGTGATTTAAGCAATTTTGAGCGTGGCATGGTTGTTGGTGCCAGACGGGCCGGTCTGAGTATTTCACAATCTGCTCAGTTACTGGGATTTTCACGCACAACCATTTCTAGGGTTTACAAAGAATGGTGTGAAAAGGGAAAAACATCCAGTATGCGGCAGTCCTGTGGGCGAAAATGCCTTGTTGATGCTAGAGGTCAGAGGAGAATGGGCCGAATGATTCAAGCTGATAGAAGAGCAACTTTGACTGAAATAACCACTTGTTACAACCGACGTATGCAGCAAAGCATTTGTGAAGCCACAACACGCACAACCTTGAGGCGGATGGGCTACAACAGCAGAAGACCCCACCGGGTACCACTCATCTCCACTACAAATAGGAAAAAGAGGCTACAATTTGCAAGAGCTCACCAAAATTGGACAGTTGAAGACTGGAAAAATGTTGCCTGGTCTGATGAGTCTCGATTTCTGTTGAGACATTTAGATGGTAGAGTCAGAATTTGGCGTAAACAGAATGAGAACATGGATCCATCATGCCTTGTTACCACTGTGCAGGCTGGTGGTGGTGGTGTAATGGTGTGGGGGATGTTTTCTTGGCACACTTTAGGCCCCTTAGTGCCAATTGGGCATCGTTTAAATGCCACGGCCTACCTGAGCATTGTTTCTGACCATGTCCATCCCTTTATGGCCACCATGTACCCATCCTCTGATGGCTACTTCCAGCAGGATAATGCACCATGTCACAAAGCTCGAATCATTTCAGATTGGTTTCTTGAACATGACAATGAGTTGTTCTAAACATTCTTAAATCAAGACGAATTCCTGAGAAGAAAAACATTTTTAAGTGTCCCTATTATGCTATTTTAAAGGTTCCTAATGTTTTTTGGCGTCTCTTCAACAGGTTTACATGCATCAAAAATCATAAATACTTAAATTTCCTCATAATCTCCACTGCAGCATCAGCTCTTTTCTCTCAGTGTCTGAAACGCTTCGTTTGGAGATTCAGTCTCTAAGCCCCGCCTCTCTGAGAGATGCTCTGCTGTGATTGGTCAGAAACTAATACAACTAATACTAATACAAATTACAAAATAACAAAAAAAAAAACCTGAAAACAAAAACAAATAAAAGCTCTTAAAACAATAAATACTATAATAATATGTAGATAATAAAACAATTAAATGTACTGGTAATGTTCTATCATTATTAAGTTTATGGTCATTTCCTTTAACCATAAAACACACCAAAATGTAATAAGTAATTCACAATATGGTTAAACACCTGTGAATAATCAATAAGGAAAATTCCTTCATATTAACGGTAAATTGAGCCCTATTTTTACAGACTACTGAAATAACACAGATACATTTACAAAATACAGTTTTATGACATGTAAGAAATATTCATAGCTGTTTATTTCTCAATTAATTAAACATTAGGAAGTTATACAGTCTTTGCACTAAACTTTATTTTCATTTAATTTCACCTTTATTTCTATAGTGCTTTATACAATATAGATTGTTTCAAAGCAGCTTTACAGTGATAACAGGAAAATGATTCAATTCAGAGTTCAATTCCACTGTAAAGCAGCATTTTACGCAACATCTATGGAGTGGACCAGGTTTACATCTCACTGCAGGTTCTATTCTGTATATGACGGTGTGTGTAACATAAAACACCTGTAATATAGCAGCTCTTTTGGGCCCTGTGTGTGTTTTGGTCACTGAAATACATCTGTTGGCAGAGATAGACAGACAGATTGACAGATAGACTGACAGACAGACAGATAGATAGATAGATAGATAGATAGATAGATAGATAGATAGATAGATAGATAGATAGATAGATAGACAGACAGACAGACAGAAGTGATGGTCTGAAGGCAGCAGATTGGTGAGAAACAGTCTGGCTGCAGGATTCAAGGTGACGCTACACACCTGTTGTTTACCCGACAGAGCGCTGGACAGGTAAGACACAGGAGGACAGGTGTTCACACACACACACACACACACGCACGCACGCACGCACACACACACACACACACACACACACACACGCACACACACACACACACACACACACACACACACACACACACACACACACGCACACACACACACACACACACACACACACACACACACACACGCACACACACACACACACACACACACACACACACACACACACACAGAACCAGCATGATTCAGAGACACAGGATGATCTGATGCAGTACAGCTAATACCTTCACTGCACCAAAAAAAAATAGATTTCTTGCTCAGTGTAATTGTCTCATTTTTTAGTACAAAAAAATATCTAAACATTCTTAAATCAAGACAATTTCCTGAGAAGAAAAACATTTTTAAGTGTCCCTATTATGCTATTTTAAAGGTTCCTAATGTTTTTTGGCGTCTCTTCAACAGGTTTACATGCATCAAAAATCATAAATACTTAAATTTCCTCATAATCTCCACTGCAGCATCAGCTCTTTTCTCTCAGTGTCTGAAACGCTTAGTTTGGAGATTCAGTCTCTAAGCCCCGCCTCTCTGAGAGATACTCTGCTGTGATTGGTCAGAAACTAAACTCTCATTGTCACATCTGAATCTCAGCTCTTGATACGAACAGTAACGATGGCGTGAGTTTTACCGTATCAATCTCATCAAAGTGATTTGTTTTGTCAGCAGAAAACAGCGTCTTCTCGACACGAACAACACAAAACAAACTCTTCCAGTCTCAGATAAGCTAGTGTTTGAGGGCGGAGCTAAGAGACGCCATTCAGCCAATCAAGACTGCCATTATGCAAATTAGTTACAAACCTACGAATCAGGGCTGAGCAGAAAGTGAGACTGCAATTACTGACGAATCGTTTCAGGCAGTTCAGAATTGATTCTTTCTTTTCAGAGAAAATAACTAAATAATCTTGTTTTCCCTTTGAATTAAACAATATTTTTCTGACCCCATTGGCAGATATTTGTTCTTGTTTTAGCATGAAGTCACTTAATTTTGATTCATTTTTTATAAAACAAAACTCATCTTCAGTCATTTTGCTTCTTCTCCAGTAAATGTGTCTTGATTTAAGAATGTTTAGATATTTGTGCTGGAAAACGAGACAGAAACACTGAGGAAGAAATGTTTTTCTTGCAGTGAGCTTCTAGTGAAGACTGACTTGTGAACAGCTCACACTTAAACATCCACTGTATCTTAACGTCTGCACACCATCATATTTCACAACAATCTCATCCTCAAAACATGGAGAAAGAGGAAGAAAGCTCCATTCCGCCGGGAGAAACACGAGACGTCGTTACAAAGGGAATATCACAGTCGTTTCCCATTGGCTGTCGCGTTCTGTGGCCTAAAGCCGCTCTGAATGATCGCGAGTCTGCTTTGACAGCTTGGAGATAAGAAAGTGCCCTCAGGTATTAGATGTCATTCCTTTTCGGCGGGAAAAAGCAGTTATAGACGTTCTGCCTGTGAATAGAGAATCTCAGCACAACAAAGCTTTCTGTTCTCATTAAGTCTGAGGAAAGAGCCGAGCACAATAGCGGAGACACGCGTGTAATCCTCGGCTCAATCACACACCGCCACGGAATTTCAATTGTCCTTAATAACTGAAGTTCACTATGAAGGGCACAAGCGCAGTGAGCGTTCGTCGGATCTATCGGATGATCTTGATGCGATGCGTTCTGAGATTATGATTGATGCATGTCATGCAACCTCAGGATTTGAACAACTTTAAAGAGATAGTTCACCCAAAAATGAAAATTAGCCCATGATTTACTCGCCCTCAAGCCATCCTAGGTGTATATGACATTCTTCTTTCAGACGAATACAATCAGAGTTATATTAAAAAATATCCTGGCTCTTCCAAGCTTTATAATGCCAGTGATCGGCTGTACATTTTTTGAAGTCCATCAAAGTTCATCTATCCATGATAAAAGTTCATCTATCCATCATAAAAGTGCATCTGTCCATCATAAAAATGTATCTATCCATCATTAGAGTGCATCTATCCATCATAAAAGTGCATCTGTCCATCATAAAAGTGCATCTTTCCATCATTAAAGTGCATCTATCCATCATAAGAGTGAATACATCAATCATAAAAGTGCATCTATCCATCATAAAAGTGCATCTATCCATCATTAAAGTGCATCTATCCATCATAAAAGTGAATACATCAATCATAAAAGTGCATCTATCCATCATAAAAGTGAATACATCAATCATAAAAGTGCATCTGTCCATCATAAAAGTGCATCTTTCCATCATTAAAGTGCATCTATCCATCATAAAAGTGAATACATCAATCATAAAAGTGCATCTATCCATGATAAAAATGCATCTATCCATCATTAAAGTGCATCTATCCATCATAAAAGTGAATACATCAATCATAAAAGTGCATCTATCCATCATAAAAGTGAATACATCAATCATAAAAGTGCATCTGTCCATCATAAAAGTGCATCTGTCCATCATAAAAGTGCATCTATCCATCATAAAAGTAAATATATCAATCATAAAAGTGCATCTATCCATGATAAAAGTGCATCTATCCATGATAAAAGTGCATCTATCCATCATAAAAGTAAATATATCAATCATAAAAGTGCATCTATCCATGATAAAAGTGCATCTATCCATCATAAAAGTGCATATATCCATCATAAAAAGCAAATATCAATCATAAAATCGCATATATAAATCATAAAAGTTTATCTATCCGTCATAAAAGTGCATCTGTCCATCATAAAGGATAGATGCACTAATAAATTAATCTTATATAGAAGCATTTTCTCTTCCATGTCAAAAGTGGGATCCGTCAGTCTTAGGCTACGTCTACATTAATCCGGATACATTTGAAAACTGAGTTTTTGTTTAAAAACGCTCTCCGTGGATGAGAAACTTTTGGAAAACGGCTGAAACGCTAAATTCACCTAAACCTCAGAAAAGCTCACTGAGATGATAGACTGAAAAATAAATAATAAAGTTGCGCAATTCTTCTGGCAGGATAATTTTATTTAGCAAAATAAATATAAATAAATAATATAAAATTTCTGCCATGTTTGCAGGACTGTGATATGAAGAGTGTGCAAAGTAAAATATTTTAGCAACAGTGTGAAAGTGAACAGCACATAACAGGCACAATACCGGTATAAACATGAATATCTATTGGTACAATATGCGTCACATGACTAAACTTACATCATTGTTTTTAAATACCTCCATTTTGACAGTCCACACTACAACAGAAAACAGTGTTTTCTCCAGTCTCCACTGGAGAGCGTTTTCAAAAAGCTTCGTTTTCTTTTATAAAAATGCCGTCTCAGTGTGAATGGAAGGCCAAAACAGAGAGAAAAGATGCGTTTTCAAACAGAAACGTATTAATGCAGACAAGGCCTTAGAAGGCATCAGCTGTTGTTTATGTCTGGAGAACCCTTTGAATGCTGTGTGTGTAGGGAGCGCACTAGGTTTAGTGAAGCGTGTTTCTAAGAAGAAGCTTGTCTGTTTCTCGACCTCTTCATGTTCTGGTCCAAAGCTGCGCTGGGAAAATCCATTTAGTTTCTGCTTTGAGATGCTGTCGTGAGTCAGCGCTTTCCCTCAGGATGAATCATTCATCACGGCCTTCTCGCGCGAAAGAGGTCGATCAGATTCTAATGGCAAACCCTTTGCTGACAGTGTGTGTGTGTGTGTGTGTTTGAGGGACAGAAGCTGGAAGAATAGGAAGTGTGTATGATGCATGAAAGGTGGATGGAAGATAAGAACGCTAAAGGAAGAGGTGGAAACACAAATGTCCTTGAGCTGAAGGTTTTCTGGAGTGTGTCATGTGTGTTGTTTCTCTAGGATGTGTGTTTTCAGGAAGAGCTCTCGTCTATTTACGGTGTTTTCATGGCCATCATGTTTAGGAGACAGTGCTTTAACAATAGATCTTCTGAAGTATGAAATTGCTGCTAGTGATGTGCTGAAACCTCTATCACTGAGTGTTGAAGTGGAGTGCACCATTTTCACCTTTTTATTTCACCATAAAACTGCTTGAAAAATCTCACAGACACATTTACAGTCCAGAAGATCACTGAGTCTTTTCATACCAGACAGAAAGAAAACACAGCAACCGCATAGCAACAGCCTAAAACACTCAGAACACCATAAAAGCTGCATAGCAATAGCCTAGAACACACAGAACACCATGGCAACTGCATAGCAACCATCTAAAACACACAAAACAACATAGCAACTGCATAGCAACCATCTAAAACACTCAGAACGCCATAAAAACTGCATAGCAACCATCTAAAACACACAGAACAACATAGCAACTGCATAGCAACCATCTAAAACACTCAGAACACCATAAAAGCTGCATAGCAATAGCCTAAAACACACAGAACACCATAGCAACTGCATAGCAACCATCTAAAACACTCAGAACACCATAAAAACTGTATAGCAACAGCCTTAAACACACATAACACCATAAAAACTGCATAGCAACAGCCTAAAACTCTCAGAACACCATAAAAACTGCATAGCAACAGCCTAAAACACACAGAACACCATAGAAACTCCATAGCAACCATCTAAAACACTCAGAACAGCATAAAAACTGTATAGCAACAGCCTAAAACACACAGAACACCGTAACAACTACATAGCAACAACTTAAAACAGTCAGAACACCATAACAACTACATAGAAACGGCCTAAAACACTCAAAACACCCTAATAACTGCATAGCAACAGCCTAAAACACTCAGAACACCCTAGCAACTGCATATAAACAACCGGAAACACTTAGAACACCATAGAAACAGAATAGCAACAGCCTAAAACAGTCAGAACATCAAATAACCTGCTTAGCAACAGCCTAAAACACCCTAGTGACTGCATAGCAACAGCCTAAAACACTCATAGCACCCTAGCAACTGCATAGAAACAGCCTAAAACACCCAGAACACCCTAATAACTCCATAGTAACAGCTTAAAACACTCAGAACACCATAGAAACAGAATAGCAACAGCCTAAAACAGTCAGAACACCAAATAACCTACTTAGCAACAGCCCAGAACACCCTAGTGACTGCATAGCAACAACCTAAAACACTCAGAACACCCTAGCAACTGCATAGAAACGGCCTAAAACACTCAGAACACCATAATAACCGCAAAGCAACAGCTTAAAACACTCAGAACACCATAGAAACAGAATAGCAACAGCCTAAAACAGTCAGAACACCAAATAACCTACTTAGCAACAGCCCAGAACACCCTAGTGACTGCATAGCAACAACCTAAAACACTCAGAACACCCTAGCAACTGCATAGAAACGGCCTAAAACACTCAGAACACCATAATAACCGCAAAGCAACAGCTTAAAACCCTCAGAACACCCCAGCAACCACATAGAAACAGCCTAAAACACTCAGAACACCCCAGCAACCACATAGAAACAGCCTAAAACACTCAGAACACCCTAGCAACTGCATAGAAATGGCCTAAAACACTCAGAACTCCATAATAACCGCAAAGCAACAGCTTAAAACACTCAAAACACCATAGATACTGCATAGCAACAGCCTAGAACACACAGAACACCCTAACAACTGTAGAGAAACAGCTTAAAACACTCAGAACACCATGGAAACAGTATAGAAACTGCATATAACACCCAAAACACCATAGAAACTGCATAGCAACAGTGAGTTTTACAAGCACAAGTGATGTTTTCTTTATAAATGTAAAAATTTTGTTTTCTAACATATCAGAGACTATCCATTACTCCATTACCATGCTATCCAAAGCAAAAGGTCTGGATACGTTCATGGTTCAGGATGGCAGGGAAGAATAGCAGGAAGGAAGTGGATTCTTGTTTGAAGGGCATGTGTTTTAATTATGCTACATAAAATCACCAAAATGGCTAAAACTGTTTTTCAGGTTGGTCCAGCTAATGTACACGTGAACATAAAGATTCCAAGGCCATGATGACTTTACCTATAATGCTGGTAAGTATATCTACTGCGGTCCAAACTGTGATATAAACTCGCAAGTACATGAGAAAAAATTCATAACTGTGAGATAAAAAGACACAATTAGCTTTTTTATTTTTTAATATGTTGCAGAACAAGCTTTAATACATAATCAAACTCTTCCTTATCCATCACACCAGCTGTTCGAAGAATGTTTTGCTAATGCTTCTATTATGAACGTTGTTTTTGAACCCTTAAACACACACCTCTGGTCTTTATCGATCCGGGACGTCATGGTCCCTCCCCCTCATTAATTTTTAAAATGAGACATCAACCTTAGTATTCCTCAATCTATTCATTATAAACATTATAACAAGAAAATAATAAAACTTCTGAACGAAAAGAGCACTGATGATGACAGTGCTGATGGTAAAAAGCATCTGCTCAAATTGATTAAGTCCCAAAATGTTCTTCACACAAAGGAAAAACTGGTTCTTTTAAGAACTCTTTCATTGAAGGTTCTTTGAGGAACCAAAAATGGTTCTTGTATGGCCTTCATGTTTAAGTGTGTGTCTGTGCGCAAAACATCAGGCGAACACTGGAAAAATATTAAACTGACCTAAAAAAAAATTAAGGCAAGAAGTTGTTTCTAATATGAGCTTTTGAGAGAAAGGACTGTGTCAGCAGAACGTGTGTGTCCCAGAATGCACTGCAGGAACGCTGATGTCCCAGAATGCACTGCAGGAACGCTGATGTCAGCACTTCTCGGTGTAGTCTCAATGCTAAAGGACAGCAGACGCCAATCAAACACACACATAAAAATATCAATCTGATGAACAGCCTGTGAGCGGATGACCGTGTGTGTGTGTGTGTGTGTGTGTGAGTGTGTGTGAGTGTGTGTGTGTGTGTGTGAGTGTGTGTGTGTGTGTGTGTGAGTGTGTGTGTGTGTGTGTGAGAGTGTGTGTGTGTGTGTGTGTGTGTGTGAGAGTGTGAGAGTGTGAGTGAGTGAGTGAGTGTGTGAGTGTGTGTGTGAGAGTGTGAGAGTGTGTGTGAGTGTGTGTGTGGATGACAACACTGCAATAATTACAGTGTAACAGGATAAAATCAGCTGCAACACAAAGAATTATGACTGTTTATGATTAAAAGAAAAAAGCACTTGAGGCTGTGATATTAAAATATGCCACATGCCATAATCTCTGGACTGAAACAAGAAATCTTCTCACGTAACGTGATGCAACACAATCCGTCATTCTGCTTCTGCAGGAACGTCAAGATACTACAGAAGAAAGATACTCATAATGATCTTGTCATGAAGTACTCCAGCACTGCGCTTGCAACACCAACATCAAGGGTTCGATTCCCAGGGAATGCATGATGAAATGAAAGATCAAAACACCAGCCAGATGCATCAGTTAACACAAATGATTTTTCTGTATTGCTCTAATGTTTACTATCTTATGATAGAATGAGTTGATTCTGAACTATCGCCCAATATTTGGGAGGTCAGAAATCAATACTTTTATTAATCAAGGACGCATTAAACTGATCAAAAGTTCCAGTAAAGACATTTATAATGTTACAAAAGATTATATTTCAAATAAATGGTTCTTGTGAACTTTCTATTCATCAAAGAATCATGAAAAATAAAATGTATCTCAGTTTCCACAAAAATATGAACTGTTTTCAACATCGATAATAACATAAATGTTTATAAGCATAAAATCATATTAGAATGATTTCTGAAGGATCATGTGACACTGTCATGAGAATTCGTTTGTTTTTTTGTTCATGAATTAGTCCTGAAGAGCCAAACAACTATTATGA
>JAPDVR010000014.1:44206123-44211123 GCA_026230005.1 Gila orcuttii | reverse complement strand
TTTTACCGTGAATACGTGTTGTTCTCATTTTTTCTAAAAAATCTTATATTTTCATTTGATTCACATCATTCAAATTAACATCTCATAATATAGTTACAATTTTCTCCTGAGATCGGGTTGTTTGTGCTTAGTTTTTTCTAAAAAGAATACGTTTTCATACATTTCGCATTGTACTAAGTCATCCAATATTGACAGCTCGTAAAATAGTTCAATGTCCCCGTGAGATGGGATTGAATGAGACCCAGTGATTCCTGTGCTGGGAATTGTGTTTCTGATGGAGGGCAGAACCACTGCTGGTTCATTTGACTGTAGAAATGCAGATAATCATTTCATCAGCCGTCATCCCTCATCCTGTGATTTCTGATCCATCTATGAATGTAAGCTGTGTTAGATATCTTCATGAAGAGATGTGTCTTCTTTCAGTCAATATTCTCCTAAAGCCGCTCAGAGACTCCCGACTGATTCATTCTCAGCTCTGAATACAAAAATCACTGCAAATAACCCATAGCAGAACAACATGAAGAAACGGATCACGATACACAGATCAAATCCTCAAGTCTCTCACATGTCATCATTTAAACACAAACTGATGGTTCAGTGTTTTAATATAGAAACACATGTAGGCCTGTATACATGAAGCTAAAAAAAATCACTTTAGAAATAATTTCAGAAACTTTACAGTGATGTAGCAGTTTGACACTCATGCACGTGTTGCAGATATCTGCTAATGGGGTCAGAAAACTTACTTCATAAGGGAAACACAATTATTTTTATGACCCCATTGGGATGTATTTGTTCTTGTTTTAAACTCACTTCATTTTGATACATATTTACATAAAATCTTCAGTAATTTTGCTTCTCCAGTAAATGTATCTTGTTTTCAGAATATTTAGTACTGGAAAATACTTTTTTGTCCTCCATTCGCTCTCATTATACGGAGCAGCTCGAAAAGTTCTGCTAAACATTTTATTCATGTTTCACTTCTGAGTGACGAGAAATAATAATAATAAGGACCAGCGAATCATTGAGATGCATTGGATCAGTCGGGCTGGTAAACACAGACTCTCATGTCGATGGTGTCAGCAGTTTTATGGAAGTTATAATCATCACACGTTCCTGCGTCATCGTCAGAAACAAGATCATGTTTCCAAAACAGAAGCTCAAGCAGATCCACAGCATTTGCTCTGTTCTCCCAGTGCAGCTCTTTGTTTTCGAGATGAAACACTAGTGAAGTTTTATCCGCTATTAATCGTCTAGCCTTGACCTTCAGTACGTAAGGAAGTGCGCTAATATCCGGCTTTAACGTGAGGAAAATAACCATGGCTGACTGCTTCCCTCGCTTTTCATAATCTTGTCTTAAATGACGGTTGCCTTGAATGTGTCCGAGCGCAGCATCATAATCATAACCCTCTGGAGAGATTTTACACATGTACACAAACAAACGGTTGAGTCGGTTAATTCTCCTTCGGTCTTTGAGTCTGAACTTAGTTCATAATTTTAGAACACATCAACTGCACTAGGAACACCCTAGAAACCGGCCAAAACACACTAGCAACCACCTAGTACACTGCAAAAAATGCTTTTCTAACTTAGTATTTTTGTCTTGTTTCCAGTCCAAATATCGAACATTTCTTAAATCAAGACCCATTTACTAAAGTAGAAAAATGACATAAGATATTAAGTCTTGTTTTCTGGGGAAATAAATAAAAATGAAGTGAGTTTTTGCTTAAAATAAGCAAAACTATCTGCCAATAGGGTAAGAAAAATAATCTTTTTTCTGTTTGAATTAAGATTATTTTTCTTACCCCATTGGCAGATAATTTAGCTTTTTTTAAGCATCAAATCACTTAATTTTGATTAATTCCCCCGGAAAACAGGACATAATATCTTATGTCATTTTACTCTTCTAGTAAATGCATCTTGATTTTAATTTTTTTAGATATTTGGACTGGAAACAAGACAAAAATACTGAGTAAGAAAAGCATTTTTTGCAGTGTAATGTTAGAACACCAGATCAAATGCCTAACAACACCCTAGAAACCGGCCAAAACACCCTGGCAACCACTAATGTTAGAACATCAGATTAACTGCTTAGAAACACCATAGAAACCGGCAAAAATACTCTAGTAACCACCTAGTAATGTTAGAACACCAGATCAAATGCCTAACAACACCCTAGAAACTGGCCAAAACACACTAGCAACCACCTAGGAATGTTAGAACACCAGATCGATTGCCTAACAACACCCTAGAAACCAGCCAAAACACCCTGGCAACCACCTAGTAATGTTAGAACACCCGATCAAATGCCTAACAATACCATAGAAACTGGCCAAAACACACTAGCAACCACCTAGTAATGTTAGAACACCAGATTAACTGCTTAGAAACACCATAGAAACCAGCCAAAATACTCTAGTAACCACCTAATAATGTTAGAACACCAGATCAAATGCCTAACAACACCCTAGAAACTGGCCAAAACACACTAGCAACCACCTAGGAATGTTAGAACACCAGATCAATTGCCTAACAACACCCTAGAAACCGGCCAAAACACCCTGGCAACCACCTAGTAATGTTAGAACACCAGATCAAATGCCTAGGAACACTCTAGAAACTGGCCAAAGCACACTAGCAACCACCTAGTAATGTTAGAACACCAGATTAACTGCTTAGAAACACCATAGAAACCGGCCAAAATACTCCAGTAACCACCTAGTAATGTTAGAACACCAGATCAAATGCCTAACAACACCCTAGAAACCGGCCAAAAGACACTAGTAACCACCTAGTA
Organism: Gila orcuttii; assembly: GCA_026230005.1. Lineage (NCBI taxonomy): Eukaryota > Metazoa > Chordata > Actinopteri > Cypriniformes > Leuciscidae > Gila > Gila orcuttii. The sequence goes on along the minus strand of JAPDVR010000014.1, from coordinate 44,208,326 downwards.
ATGTCAGAACACCAGAACAACTTCTTAGCAATGCCCTAGAAACCATCCAAAACATCAAGCACATAGTAATGTTAGAACACAATAGCAACTGCCTAGCAACACCCTAGAAACCACCTTGAAATGTCAGAACTACACAGAAACTGCCTAGCAACACCCTAGGGTGTTGCTGTTCCATTAAATGAGTCTGTGAATAAACGAACGGGCAAAATAACGAATTGAATGCCATTAGGTTCAAGTTAATCAAACCTATAAAAGCTCAACTTATTTTCCTGACGATCAGGTGAACTCAAAGCCTGGAGTCCTTCACTGCATCAGTCTTCATCAGACCTGGAGGTCAGTGAATTAAACACCGCTGAAAGTGTCCTTGATCGGGATCTACAAATCATTCAGTGGATGTTCATGAATGACCCTGATTTCCCATCATTCATCTTCACTCTTTAGACCAGCACTAGCTCACTTCTCTTAGCATTTCTGCAGAATGTATACTAAAAATGCTTTTCTTACTTAGTATTTTTGCCTTGTTTCCAGTCCAAATATAAAAAAATTCTCAAATCAAGATGCATTTACTAAAGTAGTAAAATGCCATAAGATATTATGTCTTGTTTTCTAAGTAAATAAATCAAAATTAAGAGAGTTGTTCTTAAAAAAAAAAAAAAAGCTAAATTACCTGCCAATGGGGTAAGAGAAATATTCTTAATTCAAACAGAAACAAGATTATTTCTCTTACCGCATTGGCAGATAATTTAGCTTATTTTAAACAACAACTAATATAATAAGAAGTTGTTCCCTTTGTAGGGAATTCATTTACGACCCTTTGTTCAAGCAGGGCATTTGTCACAAAGTTAGCAAAATGTAATGTAAATTAACAAATGGGGGACAAAGATTGTAGTTTATAGAGACCAAACATGCCACACATATGGTTTTGGTGAACCATAGTATGCAAGTTTGAAACATTAAAGGGGACCTATTATGCCTCTTTTCACAAGATGTAAAATAAGTCTCTGAAGGGCCCAGAGTGTGTATGTGAAGTTTTAGCTCAAAATACCCAACAGATAATTTTTTACAACATGTTTAAATTGTCACTTTTTGAGGCTCAGAAAAACGCACCGTTTTAGTGTGTATCCCTTTAAATGTAAATGAGCAGCTGCTGCCGGCCCAGAGGGCGGAGCCTCACGAGCTCGCGCTCAGTCAGGACAATCTCATCTCACGGAATGATAAACAAACTCTCAGCAGCCGTGTTCATTTCGACCCGGAGTCGGACAATAATGCCCACAGAGCCAGATAATATATGCTGTATGGAGACTGAACAGGTATAGTCTAGTTTAATTACGGTTATAACTTGTTTTTCCATCTTTCTTTTATCCAGTATTAGTACAAGCCTGTTGTTGCGGACCGCGTCCGAATGTTGTAAAAATATACTGATGAGTTCAATTAAGTTTATTGTACATCACACAAAAGATGAAGCGTCAATTTCACTCTAGAAAATCACTGTAAGAGCTGAATAATCACTGTATAAGAACACTCTCTCCCTTTCATTATCATCAACATACATAGCGAAGTAAAAAAAACACTCGTTACAACTAATAGTAAACAAATATATACACACCTTTTCAGGGGGTGCTTAATAAACTGGTAAACTGTATATCCGTAAAATAACTCTTATGAACTTAATAAAGTGCGCGCTCTCACTTTCATTACTGCCATGATCAATAACGTTAGGCCTATCGCTCCAGTAAATAGAGCTATGAGGATTAATACATACAGCTACACAACACCACCAACGCTTGGGAGACATTCTCGTCAGTGCAGCAATGGCGGATGTGTACAACTCTCAACTCGCTGTGAACTCGATCAGGGCGGGTCTATGTTAGGACGGCAGTGTCTGTCAACACTCGTGGGCGGGGCCTGTGTCTGTCAACACTCGTGGGCGGAGCCTGTGGCTGTCAACACTCGTGGGCGGAGCCTGTGGCTGTCAACACTCGTGGGCGGGGCCTGTGGCTGTCAACACTCGTGGGCGGGGCCTGTGGCTTTAGTGATGTCACAAAAGCCACATTCTGAAAACAGGTCGTTGGGAGACACTGCTTATGATTTATGGGGATTTAAAAAAAAGGAGTGGGTAAATTTTTATCACTGCAGGGGTGGTTGTGTACACTCACTGCCATCACACATTTATGTCCAAACACCATGCAAAAGTGAATTTTGC
>JAPDVR010000014.1:44191123-44201123 GCA_026230005.1 Gila orcuttii | reverse complement strand
TGAGTGAGTGAGTGAGTGAGTGTGTGAGTGAGTAAGTGTGTGAGTGAGTGAATGTGAGTGAGTGAGTGAATGTGAGTGAGTGTGAGTGAGTGAGTGAGTGAGTGAGTGAGTGAGTAAGTGTGTGAGTGAGTGAATGTGAGTGAGTGTGAGTGTGAGTGAGTGAGTGTGTGAGTGAGAGTGAGTGAGTGTGTGTGAGTGTGTGTAAGTGTGTGTGAGTGTGTGTGAGTGTCCGAGTGAGTGAGTGAGTGAATGTGAGTGAGTGTATGAGTGTGTGATTGTGTGTGAGTGTGTGTGATTGTGTGTGAGTGTCTGAGTGAGTGTGTGAGTGAGTGAGTGAGTGAGTGAGTGACTGTATGAGTGTGAGTGAGTGAGTGTGTGTGTGTGTGAATGTGAGTGAGTGAGTGTGTGAGTGAGTGTGTGAGTGATTGTCTGAGTGAGTGAGTGTGTGTGTGTGTGTGTGTGTGTGTGTGAGAGAGAGAGTGAGAGAGTGTGTGTGTGTGTGTGTGTTTGTTTGTCTCTCTCTCTCTATCTATATGTGTGTGTGTGTGTGTGTGTGTGTGTGTGAATCCTGTAAACTGATCTGACCCCTTAAGTACTCTACATGTCTGAGTCACATGACCGCGTGACGAAGGTTGCGTGAATATATTTGGATTCTCGTTCTTTTCCCCTGTTGAACCGAGACCGTCCTCAGCAGGACCATCTGAGTGTGTGACGTGTGTTTGTCTGTTGTGAGTGTGTGATGTGTGTTTGTGTGTTGTGAGTGTGTGATGTGTGTTTGTCTGTTGTGAGTGTTTGTGTGTTGAGACCCGTCCTCAGCAGGACCATCTGAGTGTGTGACGTGTGTTTGTCTGTTTTTAGCCACTCTGGAGGAGATCCCGGCTGGGTTTTCCCGGTGCATTCTGTCCTGGGCTCCCAAATTAATCAGATTTAGTGCGCCGGCCATATGTCGAGGCAGCGTGTGACTGTCCCACCCTGATCCCAGATCAGCTCATCGCGAACAATACACACATCCCAGGTCAGCTCATCCTGAACAACACACACATCTCAGATCAGCTCATCCTGAACAATACACACATCTCAGATCAGCTCATCCTGAACAACACACACATCTCAGATCAGCTCATCCTGAACAACACACACATCTCAGATCAGCTCATCCTGAACAACACACACATCTCAGATCAGCTCATCCTGAACAACACACACATCTCAGGTCAGCTCATCCTGAACAACACACACATCTCAGATCAGCTCATCCTGAACAACACACACATCTCAGATCAGCTCATCCTGAACAATACACACATCTCAGATCAGCTCATCCTGAACAACACACACATCTCAGATCAGCTCATCCTGAACAACACACACATCTCAGATCAGCTCATCCTGAACAACACACACATCTCAGATCAGCTCATCCTGAACAACACACACATCTCAGATCAGCTCATCCTGAACAACACACACATCTCAGGTCAGCTCATCCCGAACAATACACACATCTCAGATCAGCTCATCCTGAACAATACACACATCTCAGATCAGCTCATCCTGAACAACACACACATCTCAGATTAGCTCATCCTGAACAATACACACATCTCAGATCAGCTCATCCTGAACAATACACACATCTCAGATCAGCTCATCCTGAACAATACACACATCTCAGATCAGCTCATCCTGAACAATACACACATCTCAGATCAGCTCATCCTGAACAATACACACATCTCAGATCAGCTCATCCCGAACAATACACACATCTCAGATCAGCTCATCCTGAACAACACACACATCTCAGATCAGCTCATCCTGAACAATACACACATCTCAGATCAGCTCATCCTGAACAATACACACATCTCAGATTAGCTCATCCTGAACAACACACACATCTCAGATCAGCTCATCCTGAATACACACATCTCAGATCAGCTCATCCTGAACAACACACACATCTCAGACCAGCTCATCCTGAACAACACACACATCTCAGATCAGCTCATCCTGAATACACACATCTCAGATCAGCTCATCCTGAACAACACACACATCTCAGATCAGCTCATCCTGAACAACACACACATCTAAGATCAGCTCATCCTGAACGACACACACATCTCAGATCAGCTCATCCTGAACAACACACACATCTCAGATCAGCTCATCCAGAACAACACACACATCTCAGATCAGCTCATCCTGAACAACACACACATCTCAGATCAGCTCATCCTGAACAACACACACATCTCAGATCAGCTCATCCTGAACAACACACACATCTCAGATCAGCTCATCCTGAACAATACACACATCTCAGATCAGCTCATCCTGAACAACACACACATCTCAGATCAGCTCATCCTGAACAATACACACATCTCAGATCAGCTCATCCTGAACAACACACACATCTCAGATCAGCTCATCCTGAATACACACACATCTCAGATCAGCTCATCCAGAACAACACACACATCTCAGATCAGCTCATCCTGAACAACACACACATCTCAGATCAGCTCATCCTGAACAATACACACATCTCAGATCAGCTCATCCTGAACAACACACACATCTCAGATCAGCTCATCCTGAACAACACACACATCTCAGATCAGCTCATCCTGAACAATACACACATCTCAGATCAGCTCTTTGATGCTGTCGTTCTTCACTGGGTTCATCAGTAACGGTTCTGCAGTGGTTAGGTTACACAAACAGCTAACAAAAATATGATCTAAGAACGTTAAGTTATGAAAACATTATTTCTGAATGTTATAAACGTCCAGTTTTTTGTAATTGTCCTTTTTACATGAACGTTAATAGAATGTTACATTGTATCATTCTTCACACATTACTGGAACGTTACTTTTGAATGTTCTCTGAACATTCCGAAAACAGTTACATTTAAAAAACAATAGAGGAACGTCCAACTAAAACGTTAAAGGAAAAATCCTTCCATGAACGATGTATAAATACTGTTTTTTTTAACATTATTAAAGACCAGATAACTCTACAGGTTCCCAGCTAGCAGGGAACGTTCTCAGAACATTGGCTAACATTCCCTATTTGGTTAATGTTTTAAAGAAATGTTCAAAGAATGTTTTAAGGATGTTTTCTCATTTCAAATAATGTTTCTATAAGGTTAAATGTAAACTAAGATATAACGTTTTAACTGTAACATTATGAGGATGTTTTGGGAAAGTTGTTGAGATAAAAGATTATACAATGTTCCATAATAACAAAGGAGGAACATTATCAAATCAACGTTCGCAAAGTGTTTTGAGGATATCATTGAGGCCTGAGACGACGGAGTGTATTTTATAAAATGTTCTTGTAATGTGACGTGTTAAAGCAAGAATGTTATCCTACAAAGCAAAAACTCCAGTGTTAAATTAACTCTCCTGGGAGTTTATTTGACTCCACACTCAAAGAGTTAAAGTGTTCAAAAATGAGTGTTAAATGAACCCTGAAGAGTGTTAAAATTAATTTGATAATTATGTTATGAATTGTGTGATGATTGACCATTATTGAAGACACCTGATGTTAACAAGCAGAATCACTAATGGAGAAAATCAAATTTTTGTAATGAAAAAGTCGCCATTATGATGATCAGTGTTTGCTTTAGTTGGGCTCTTGACCCTTAAATTATTAACTTTAGATTTTGTTTGGCTGTTATAACTGAGTTGTAACTGCCACATGAACAAAGAGAATGGTGTTCAGGTGGTGATGGTTATGTTTAGCCATAATCATCATTTGACTTCACTAAACAATCACTAAACATCATTTACATTTAGCAGATGCTTTTAACCAAAGTGACTTACAACAGAGGACTACAATTTAGACAATTTGGTTTATCTTGTTGATTACAGCAGCCTGGTGATTCTACAGCATACAATTTGTAGCATTTTCTATAGAATCCTAAATATTATTAATATTTCTGTTCAAAAGATTTAGATTTGTTTTATTAAGACACACAGACATCAAGATTCAGCCTGTGAATCTCAACAATGGTGACGATAATAAACCATGTTGCAGTACATTCTGGGTGCCACCAATCAAAACTCATTCATGGCTCCCATCATGCATTGCAGTATGAATAAATTATGATATGAACTGTCCTTTTCCTAATTAAATATTTCATTTGTCACCGTTGTTGAGATTCATACACTCATGCTTGATGTCTGTTTGTACCTACACTTTTTTTTTTTTTTTTTTTATATCAGAACAAGTTTTAAGAGATCCTTTGGAATATATTGACAATTCTGGCTCTTATGTTGTAGAATCAATGTGATGCTGCAATCGACAATATAAATATTAGTCAGAGATTAGGCTCTAAATTAGTTTTGTGATTCAGGTAAAATTATGATTATGTCAAAACATAACCAACAACTTCAGATCACCTTTTCTCTTTGTTCATCTGGCAGTTATAACTCAGTTACAACAGTCAAACAAAATCTAAAGTTAAAAATGTAAGGGTGAAGAGCCCAACTAAAACACACACTGATCACCATAATGGTGACTTAGAAATAGTGATTTTTCTCCTTCAGTGATTCTGCTTGTTAACATCAGGTGTCTTCAATAATGCTCAATCATCACTCAATTAATCACTTTATTATCTCATTAACTTTTATCACTGGAGTTTTTGCTGTGTTCCTTTTAGGAAAACATTCTGGGAACCAAAATGAAACTACCCGCTGAAAACATTATTAGAACTTCATGGTAATGTTCCCAGAACGTTTTTAGAACAAAACATTTCTAGCTGGGTTATTGGAAGAATGTTTGTTCATTACTTTGAGAGAACCTTATCAGATTGTTCGCTGTTCGTTGGGTTCTTCATATCAAGATACATGATTTGCAGGATATGATTCTTCAGGGTTTAAATTTTGATCACTCATTTTAACACGTGAGATCATGCGTTCCTCATTAAATCAAGTCCAGACTGAATCTGAAAACTTTCGCATTTCTGTGCTTATCTTGGATGACGACTATTTAGGGTTAACCCTAGTTCCCTGAGAAGGGAACGAGACGCTGCGTCGATGGCGCCCTTCCTCGAAACGGAACTGTGTTAAGTTGTAAGTGCTGCTCTCTTATTGAGGATTATCAAATGAAAATATTTGATAAAATTGGTGGTGATGGGGCAGTGGATAAGACACATGCCTTTGGTGTGAGAGACCTGGGTTTGAATCCACTGTAAGACACCAATGTGTCCCTGAGCAAGACACTTAACCCCTAGTTGCTCCAGAGGCGTGCGACCTCTGAAATATATAGCAATTGTAAGTCGCTTTGGATAAAAGCGTCAGCTAAATGAATAAATGTAAAAGTGTTAAATCAGCATATTATTCCAAAAAACAAAAAGCCTCTTCAGAATAGTAAAACATCCAAATACACACACACACAGAGTTAATAATAAACTATCTTTTTTTTATGCAAAAACCTTACCTTTAACATTTCTGTATGACTGACATATATACAATCAGTTTGATTAAAACTCAGTTGTGTGTGCATTCAGTAGATGTGTGTATCTATTCAGTAGATCATGTGTGTGTGCATTCAGTAGATGTGTGTATCCATTCAGTAGATCATGTGTGTGTGCATTCAGTAGATGTGTGTATGCATTCAGTAGATCATGTGTGTGTGCATTCAGTAGATGTGTGTATCCATTCAGTAGATCATGTGTGTGTGCATTCAGTAGATGTGTGTATGCATTCAGTAGATGTGTGTGTGCATTCAGTAGGTGTGTGTATGCATTCAGTAGATCATGTGTGTATGCATTCAGTAGATGTGTGTATGCATTCAGTAGATCATGTGTGTGTGCATTCAGTAGGTGTGTGTATGCATTCAGTAGATGTGTGTATGCATTCAGTAGATCATGTGTGTGTGCATTCAGTAGGTGTGTGTATGCATTCAGTAGATAATGTGTGTGTGCATTCAGTAGGTGTGTGTATGCATTCAGTAGATCATGTGTGTGCATTCAGTAGGTGTGTGTATGCATTCAGTAGATGTGTGTATGCATTCAGTAGATCATGTGTGTGTGCATTCAGTAGGTGTGTGTATGCATTCAGTAGATCATGTGTGTGTGCATTCAGTAGATCATGTGTGTATCTATTCAGTAGATCATGTGTTTGTGCATTCAGTAGATGTGTGTATGTATTCAGTAGATCATGTGTGTGTGCATTCAGTAGGTGTGTGTATGCATTCAGTAGATGTGTGTATGCATTCAGTAGATCATGTGTGTGTGCATTCAGTAGGTGTGTGTATGCATTCAGTAGATCATGTGTGTGTGCATTCAGTAGGTGTGTGTATGCATTCAGTAGATCATGTGTGTGTGTGCATTCAGTAGGTGTGTGTATGCATTCAGTAGATGTGTGTATGCATTCAGTAGATCATGTGTGTGTGCATTCAGTAGGTGTGTGTATGCATTCAGTAGATCATGTGTGTGTGCATTCAGTAGGTGTGTGTATGCATTCAGTAGATCATGTGTGTGTGCATTCAGTAGGTGTGTGTATGCATTCAGTAGATCATGTGTGTGTGTGCATTCAGTAGGTGTGTGTATGCATTCAGTAGATGTGTGTATGCATTCAGTAGATCATGTGTGTGTGCATTCAGTAGGTGTGTGTATGCATTCAGTAGATCATGTGTGTGTGCATTCAGTAGGTGTGTGTATGCATTCAGTAGATCATGTGTGTGTGCATTCAGTAGGTGTGTGTATGCATTCAGTAGATGTGTGTATGTATTCAGTAGATCATGTGTGTGTGCATTCAGTAGGTGTGTGTATGCATTCAGTAGATCATGTGTGTGTGCATTCAGTAGGTGTGTGTATGCATTCAGTAGATCATGTGTGTGTGCATTCAGTAGGTGTGTGTATGCATTCAGTAGATCATGTGTGTGTGCATTCAGTAGGTGTGTGTATGCATTCAGTAGGTGTGTGTATGCATTCAGTAGATAATGTGTGTGTGCATTCAGTAGGTGTGTGTATGCATTCAGTAGATCATGTGTGTGTGCATTCAGTAGGTGTGTGTATGCATTCAGTAGATCATGTGTGTGTGCATTCAGTAGGTGTGTGTATGCATTCAGTAGATGTGTGTATGTATTCAGTAGATCATGTGTGTGTGCATTCAGTAGGTGTGTGTATGCATTCAGTAGATCATGTGTGTGTGCATTCAGTAGGTGTGTGTATGCATTCAGTAGATCATGTGTGTGTGCATTCAGTAGGTGTGTGTATGCATTCAGTAGATCATGTGTGTGTGCATTCAGTAGGTGTGTGTATGCATTCAGTAGGTGTGTGTATGCATTCAGTAGATCATGTGTGTGTGCATTCAGTAGGTGTGTGTATGCATTCAGTAGATCATGTGTGTGTGCATTCAGTAGGTGTGTGTATGCATTCAGTAGATGTGTGTATGTATTCAGTAGATCATGTGTGTGTGCATTCAGTAGGTGTGTGTATGCATTCAGTAGATCATGTGTGTGTGCATTCAGTAGGTGTGTGTATGCATTCAGTAGATCATGTGTGTGTGCATTCAGTAGGTGTGTGTATGCATTCAGTAGATCATGTGTGTGTGCATTCAGTAGGTGTGTGTATGCATTCAGTAGGTGTGTGTATGCATTCAGTAGATAATGTGTGTGTGCATTCAGTAGGTGTGTGTATGCATTCAGTAGATCATGTGTGTGTGCATTCAGTAGGTGTGTGTATGCATTCAGTAGATCATGTGTGTGTGCATTCAGTAGATGTGTGTATCCATTCAGTAGATCATGTGTGTGTGCATTCAGTAGGTGTGTGTGATGAGGTGATGTAGACGTTAATGTCTCTGAACCTGTGAAAGGCATTTAATGAGGTGCAACTGAGTCCTGAGGGGAAACACTACGGTAAGTCATCATCACCTCACAAGGCTGCTGTCTATTACACCTGCCTTTGTGTCCAAATATTTACCTGAAACATGATGCGGTGAAGTCGAGCAGGTAATGAAGATTAAGAGCTCACCTGAGACTCAACAGAAACAGCTTTTATTCTCTTTCATCAGGAGGAGTTTGATTTATTATGATCTCTCTCTCAAGGGTTTTGAACACTAGTGGACACTGGATACTGTGCTAAAAAAAAATATTTAAATAATATTTTAATATTATTAATAATATATTAATTTCCATATATATATATATGTGTGTGTACTAAGAGACCACTGCAAAATGTGCAGTTTCTCTGAATTTATTATTTATATATATATATATCTGTTTGAGTAAAATCACCATTTTCGATTTATTCTACAAACTACTGACAACATTTCTTCCAAATTTCAAATAAAACTGCTGTCATTCAGAGCATTTATTTGCAAAAATGACAACTGGTCATAATAGCGAAAAAAGATATGTTTTCAGACCTCGAATAATGCAAAGAAATCAAGTTTGTATAATTTTTTTAAACAACACAATACTAATGCTTAAAAGTCCTTCTGTAGTCAGTAATTTTATCCCATAAAAACTCATCTTTAATTATCAAAATTACATATTTAAATGTTTATTTTCCTTGAAAAAAGTCTCTCTTGATGTCTTAAAATATCTTGAATGTAATTCGACACCCTTGCCTAATTTAGTATACAGGGTTCTATGAATATGCAAATGAGCCCCGCCTCCACTCACTCACTCACTCAGAGATCCACTCGTTGACTCGTTTGGTTCACTGCAGTTTTAAGGAGAAAATACTCAGCAATGCTGTCGACTTATGAATTTACACATGGTTTGTCTTAAAGCGTATTAAAAACACCACATAGACATATAAACAACATTAAACGCCACAGACTTTAGCTTTCTCTCACTGATTCTGCTTGCTTTGTAACTCCATACAGTCTAAAGGCCAGTTTCCAAACCTGGTGCACAGAAGAAAGAAACTCTTACAGGTTTAGAATAACTTGAGGGTGAATAAATTATGACACAATATTTATTTTCTGCCTGAGTTTGTCCTCCAGTTGGCGCTGTGGATATAAACAACATTACAAACTGGATTTTCTTTAACTTGAAATCTTCTGAAACCAGAAATTTGGAAGAAATGTTGTCAGTAGTTTGTAGAATCAATCAAAAATGTTAAATTAACTCAAACGGATTTACATATAAATAATAAATCCAGAGAAACTGCAAATTTTTCAGTGGTCTCTAAATATATTTCCAGTTTCCATTTTGTCAAAAATTACATCATCACAATGCCATGAATGAAATACAGTAATTTTGCATTTTAATCCAATTCTGTGTAAAATGATTAAGTCGATTATGAAGACATCTTTTGCGTGAGAATCGTCCAGAAAAAGAGACATGAACAAATCAAGACAGTCGATGTGGATCTAATGCTGAGTTTAACTGCACTTTACTAGAAGCTTTTTACTTTTAAGTTTGAGTTTACTCACGTATTAATCATGCATTTCATACCTTCATGTATTTTACATTTATGCACATTTTGTCGGTTCATGCATTACTTGGGAATCAAACCCACAACCATACAAGTCATTATGTTTAATGACATTCAGAGTACAACTGTAAAAGTAGCAGATTCCGTGTCAATGATTTATGATTCTGTCATGCTTTATTGGTGTTCTGTGTCAGTCAGGCTCATTGAGTTATGATTTATGAATTAGTGGTTAAGAGCAGCTAAAAATCTAATTAACCATTGAGTCAAGTGGCCACAGACAGAAACCCAGAGAGAACTAATGTGAGAAAACAAGCGTGCTGTCTTACATAAATACAGCTGGAGAGGAGACGGACTTCCCAGCATGCACTCTGAATGAGAATGACGTTCCAGACACTTGCATTGTGTCACTCACATGAAATCCGCCAAAAGAGGTTATGCATTAACGTCACTTTCCCACCGGAACACGGACTGAGTGGCAAAAAACCTGCAATATGACTGGATTTAATATTTATATTTATAAATACAATATATGTCTAAATCCATGTGATCACTTATATCAGTGTTATATATATCATCATATCGTCCAGCCCTAAA